>VWYP01009380.1:0-84462 GCA_013400435.1 Pycnonotus jocosus
AAAACAAAACAAAAACCCTCCCAAGTCTCAAATGAAAACTGGCACGTGAAACAGGAAAGCAGTGTACATTTTGAATGATAAATAATTTTCTCAACAAATTTATGAACTGAGCAGACCACTGATTTTAATTAGGGATTCTTTATACATACATATATATATATATATAAGATAGGCATTTCAGTTGCATTGCACTGGCTTTGAATGCAAGATCAAGAAGTCTAAAAACCATATTTCTTTATAACTAGTCCCCTTTGAAACCAACTGCTGGGTGATCAAGACCTGTGTTTTCCTATCATCAGCATTTCCATATTCTCCTTCATTCACTAAGGAACATTTGAATCTGTTACACAGCCTCAGCAAAAGTTTGTGGATTCATAGCTCAAGTTGTATCACACTCTGATGATTTCCATGCAAAAAGATGGGAGAGGAGAGGGCAAAACTTCCCACTGATGAAAAGGTTGAAAACATTACCAGGTGTCAGAGAATCCACATGGGTGGAGGCAGCATCAGTAATTCACTTTAATTAATTTTTCCCCTGACCAAATGATCAGTTTATTACCTCATATTTTACCCACTCAGTTCTGATGATCTCAGCAGGACTTCTTCAGGAATCACAATTTCCTAGGCTAAATGGGATTTAGATTTTTTGCAATTCCTAAAAGTATATTTCTTTCTATTTATAGAAGAAGAAATTGTCTAAAGCACCTTTCAAGTGCTCCATATCCATCTGGTACATATCACACTCAGAGTATCAGGCTTACCTGCTCACCAGAGATACCGGTCACTCTTAAAAATCCTTTTTCATTACTTATTTGAGAGATGTGAAAAAAAACCCCACAAAATAAGCAGCTTCATGTAAGTCTAAAAAATGTCATTCTTAAATTCAAATAGAGAAATGTGGAAAATCTTGTGCTCAGACACATCCCTGATGTTAACTGGATAGCAACCTGCAGCTTGATGTGGTGCTTGTGGATAAGCTGCTGTGTTTGTAGGTTTGAGGTTTGTACAGCAAACTTGAGATTCATAGGGAAAACAAAATCCAGATAAACATTATAGGCATTAAGAAATCCCAGGGATGACCCTGGGAGACTTGCTAATGGCAGCATTAAATTTTAATAAATTATTTATATATTAAATCCTTATTAGTTACATTATCTCAACAAATCCATGCTTCGTAATGCTTGCCCATCTTTGGCTTACAAACTGTCACCTGAAAAAGTTATTTTAGTTACAGATAAGCAGTAATCTGGATTCACATCATGTGCTTTGAAAATGCAGAGAGTTTTATCAACCAGTCAGAACTTTATGGAATTCAAAAACACCAAAGTCCTGTACATGGGGAAGGACAACCCCAAGCACAAACACAGGCTGGGTGGAAGATGGATTGAGAGCTGCCCTGGGGAGAAGGATTTGGGTGTGTTTATGGACAAGAAGCTCAACATGACCTGGCAATTGTGTACTCACAGCCCAGAAACCAAAGATCTCCTGGGCTGCATCCAAAGCCCTGTGGGCAGCAGGTGAGGGAGGGGATTCTGCCCCTGTGCCCTGCCCTGGTGAGAGCAGTGCTGCATCCAAATCTGAGGTCCACAGAACATCCCCAGGAAGGATGTGGACCTGTGGGAGGAAGTCCAGAGGAGGCCATGGAGGTGCTCAGAGAGCTGGAGCACCTCTGCTATGGAGATGACTGAGACAGCTGGGATTGTTCAGACCTGAGAAGAGAAGGATCCAGGGAGACCTCACAACACCTTCCAGTGCCTAAGGGAGGTTTACAAGAGAGCTGGAGAGAGACTTTTGACAAGAGCATGTAGTGACAGGACAAGGGGAAATGGCTTCAAACTGAAAGACAGCAGGTTTAGACAAGTGATTAGGAACAATCTCTGTACTCAAAAGGTGTGAGGCCCTGGCACAGGCTGCCCAGAGAAGCTGTGGNGAGTGATTAGGAACAACATCTGTACTCAAAAGGTGGTGAGGCCCTGGCACAGGCTGCCCAGAGAAGCTGTGGCTTTCATCCCTGAAGTGTTCAAGCCCAGGCTGGATGGGGTTTTGAGCCACCTGATCTAGAGAAATGTGCTCCTGTCCATGGCAGGGGGGTTGGAATGAGGTGACCTTTCAGGCCCCTTCGAACCCAAATCACTCTAAGATCCTGTGACGCACTTTCTCCTCTTATTTCAGCACCTCATGGCAGATTTCTTTCTTCATTTTTCATTGTCACCTGAACGAGAGGGCTTGCTGGTGTAAGACACACATGGCGGGGCTGGGTGGAGAGACAGGCGTTGCGGGAGAGTGGAAAAGTCAAATGTTTGTGTTTGTTATTGTGGGCATGTCAGGCTCTGTCTGTGTAGCATTTTCTCTCCAGGTCATTGACAGAAAAAACTCATGCAGAGCAGCATGTGACAAATTGATTTTCTCTGCAACTTTCAGCTGACCTTTGGATATATAGCAAGTCAAGGCCACAATAACAGATCCCTTACTTCTTTTAATTTCCCTCTTTTTCTTAATAAACTGCATATGAAACATCTGTTCAGTAATGTCTTATTTTTGTTTGATGGATGCTTTAAGAAAACACTTTCCCAGGTAGCTGCAAATAAGATTTATTAGTGTGAATCCTGATTTCTACATGTAACTTATTCTTCTGTTTCCTCTCCTATGTCATAATTCATTGAAGAATAAGAAATGTTTCAAGATGATGAAATCAAATCCATACAAATCAAAATTTTTATTGAGGACATTTAATTTTTGGGTTTTTTTACAGGAGAAATCTCCCGCTGAACAGTATTTCACCATTCAAAGGAACTAGTCATGCAGTTCAATAAAAGATACTGAAATTAGATAAGCTATGGTTTTGGCTGGGTTTATAATTGCCCTTCTGAGCTTTGAAAATGCATTTTGCATCTAATTTTCTACAGTTTCTTGTTCTAGTATAGCAAGAAAATTATCTTTCAGAGTCATTAAACAATATTGTGAATTGAGGAATATTTAGTGCAAAAACCTCAGCTGATGCACATTTTTCTTCCAAAGAAATAACAGAGAGTCTGTTAAAATATACAAATATTCAACATCTCCCCCTTCTCTGTCAGCACAAGTTTGCAGTACTGATACTGGTGAGCATTGCTGTGGCCACGTAAATGGGATGGAAAACACAGCTGCTCATAGGCTTGGGAAGTGTAAGGAAGTCAGGCACATGATTTGGGGAACTGGCAGAACTGTCTGAAAACGAGGGGGTGTTTGTTTTTTGATTTCTGTTTTCCAGGTTTCCACTGGAAGAAAATTAGAAAAAGGATACTGCATTTAAAAGGTGTTTCTTTAATGAAAACAAAACAAAACAAAACAAACAAAACAAACAAAACAAACAAACAAAAAACCCCCAACAAAACAAAAACAAACCTAAAGAAAACAAAACATGTAACTTTGATGCTGAAATTCACCCAGCTCTGGGAGTTTAGACTCCAATTATAGCTAAACACAATAGCATATCCAATAGTGTTTTAAAATCTTCACTGGACTTCCTGAATTTTTATAAAAGGTATGAATGGAAAATGTATCTGTGGCACAATATTATCTATCAATGTAGGTATGAATCTATCTATCTATCCTAAAAGTTTTGTGTGAAGTTTTCAAATAGCTTTTTGATCCTGTCAGTGCATTTATGTATAAAACTCACTCACCTCTAAATCAGTCCAAAGATATTTTGCATGCTATAAAGACTGAAAAATTCCAATTTTGTTTGAATTTTGCATGGAGTACAAAGGTTTTTAAAATATGACAGCCCAGTCCTCAGAGCATTTGAAAAGGGAGAATATATCATAACTATTTTAATGCACTGGGATTTTACACTGGGAATTATCTATACAGGACATCTGGGAAATTTTGTGAGAAGCAACTACTAAAAATATTGTGTAATGTAGTAAGAGTAATAATAACAACATAGGAAGAGTTGTGCAGTGTTAGATTTCAATTAAAACCACCAGATTTATCATCTCCCTCAGTAGACTTAAATATACCAGAAAAATAAATTAGTAAATATTTGCACTCATTTTAATGTTTGCTATTTGTTAATACCTGAAATCTTAATGCAATAATTTCCTATGTGAGGAATGTGGTCTCTAAAATAGAGCCTATGTACACTTCAGATACTTTGGGATTTTGGTGTGAATGTCTTAACATTCTTCCCACCCTCCACTTGGTACTCCAGGGAGCATCCCCCTCTATAGATCCTGCTAAGTCTGCCAGCCCCAAACAGAACTTTCAGATACTCTTGACACGTATAAAATGTCAAATATAAAATGGCAGAAGACTTTCATATCCTGACAGTGGCCCCTCCCTATTTTTTTGGCTTGCAAGGTGCAGTGACAGACACAATTTTCCAGAGCATTGTTTTCAGTTTAAATATATTTTTCTTCAAAGAAAAAGTACTTAAACAGTTTTCTTTCTCAATGAGAGTTTCTGTAATTTAATTAATTTAACTACTTTATTAAAAGCATTTGCAACAACTGCCTTTGTAAACAAAGATGTGAGACTGTGCTGAAGTAGAGTTGCCAGCTTGGCAGCTGAGATTGTTTATTTCCCTGTAATTTAATCTTTGACAAAAGATTATTATTAAGATTTCTCACCAATACAAGTGAGAAAACATAATTAGTCCATACCTTGGTAAACAGATTTGGAAATATCCCATCCATTCCTTCTCCATACCTGATGGAAATACCTTCCTGTTCTTTTGGACACATAATGCCACTCTTCCAAGAGTAGATGCAAAGATGAAGAATTGGATCCCTTCAGAGACTGATGCAGCTTGATAATCTACTGAAATACTACTCACTTTTTGGTCAAATTAGTTTTTTTCCCATCTCTTATATGTGGAAACCAGACAGATACCAAAGCCAGCAAGAGAGAATATAGGTGGGAAAAGGGATGGATGAAGAAGGAAAAAGTCTCATTCTCCCTTTCTCCAATTTCAGGCAGTTATCTGTGCTGATCCCATCTGCTCTAATCTTGATGCACAGTTTTTCTCCCGAGTGAGTTATTGGCAACTCAAAGTTCTCACTTTCAGTGGAAAACCTGAAATTTAGGGATCCCAAGAAAAAGTAGGTGTGTTTATTTAAAAAGAATGTGGGAAGGTGTAAGAAAATTATAACAAACAATAGTAAACAGCTCTGACAATTCCCAGATGCTACACAGATCATGCTGTTCTCTGGGGCTGTGCCAAGCACTGCAAGCAGACATATCAAGAAAAATTTCCTCTTTATAGGACAGTGTCTTAAACCAAAGACCATCTTTGCTGGATCATGTTTCCCCCCATCAAATCCTTTTCTCTCTTAAAAAAAGGAAGCTTCTCTTATTTGTCTACAAGGAGGGACCCTCCCTCTTTTCCACTTTATGATGAGAAATCTCCTGTTTGGTTCTCTGCTACAGATAATGACTTCAGTCTCTAAGGCTATCTCTAAAGAGGTTGGAATGGCTCAGAAAAAAAGAGTTGATCAGACTCCAGGCCATGCCAAAGCAGCTCAGTGGTCTGGGGGAATAATTGTGGCTCTTTCAAAGCTAGCACAGACCAGATGATGTCTGAGTTTAAATGACAGATGGAGAGAGAAGTGATTTCTGTGTGGCAGGCAGCTTGAACTTCTCAGCTTCTTGGGTTTCAGTGCTTTGCTGGCACAGATAAAGCCTCCTGACTCTGGTGATAAGGGAAGCCTTGATGTGATGAATCCCTCTGAAGATTCATTCCCTGCTCTGATTTAAGATGATTCAGTTCCAATCCCTGCAAACCAAACTTCTTTCAAAGCCTACAACCCAAGCCCTGTGACGTTCAAACAGTTTCTCTAAGGTGCAGTTTTTACACTTTGCCCTCACAAGGAGGGTCTGTAAATCTGGGGTTTCTGATATGAAAAGGTCTCCAAAAATAGGATTGTTTGATAGTTAATTATTGGTATATATAGTGTTTTCCCAAGACTGATTCACCAAAAAATGGCAATATTGAGAAACAAAGCAGAAAAGTCTTTGTTTATTTGTACAGAAAAGATAACATCAGCTTCTTAACTGTAATATTGGGTTTACATGCAAGGTTTTAGTAACAGGAAGGCTACAGGGATGTCTTCTGTTGGAAGAGAGCAGAAGCTGCTGCTATGTCAGACAAAGCCAGACCCAGCCAGCTCCAAGATGGATCTGTCACTGCCCAGATTTTGAACCAAACACTGACATCAGTAGAGACTTTGTGATAACTTAGTTAAGAAAGGGTGGAAAATGCTGCGTAGCAGATTGAAAGAAGGAATAGGTGACAGAAACAACCCTGCAGAGACCCAGAGCAGTGAAGGAGGGGCAGGAGCTGCTCCAGGAGGCAGCTGTGCCCCTGCAGCCCATGGGGGTCCATGGGGGAGCAGAGATCCCCCTGCAGCTCGTGCAGGACCCCACAGAGGAACAGGCTCCTGGCAGGACCTGTGGCCCATGGAGAGGAGCCCACACTGGAGCAGTCCATTCTCAGAGGACTGAAGACCACAAAAAGAACCCCTGCTGAAACAGTTTTTGAAGAACTGCAATCCCGATTCCTCATTTCCCTGCACTTGGGGCAAGTTGGGCTGATGTAGACTTGTGAGTGGAGTGATGTCCTGGTTTCAGCTGGGGTAGAGTTCATTTCTTCCAGCAGCTGTTAGAGTGCTGTGGTTTGAATTTAGTGAAATAATAATATTGATACCACACTGATGTTACAGCTGTTGCTCAGTAGTTTTCACTGTAAATCAAGGACTTTGCAATATTTTACACTCTGCCAGTGAGATGCACCAAAAGCTGGGAGGGAGCCTGGCCAGGAGAGCTGACATAAACTGGCCAAAAGGGCATTCCACACCATAGAATGTCATGCCCAGTATATAAACTGGGGGGAGTTTTCTTGAGCTGCTCAGGGACAGGCTGCACATTGGCCAGTGGGTGGTGAGCAATTGTATTGTGCATTTATTGCCTATCTCAGGCTTTGTTACTTTGTTTATTTTCATTACAATTATTATTGTTGGGCTTTTTTTAAACTATTTTTTTTCATTAATTAACTGCTCTTATCTCAATCCCTGTGTTTTACTTTTGCTTCTGATTCCCTTGCCTACCCAGGCAAAGATGGAGTAAGCTGGTTCCTGTGTGTATCAGTTGTTGGCTGAGGTTAAGCCACGAGTCTGGGAAGAATATAGGGGGTAGGAAAATGTATTTTTAGTTTTATTTTTTCTCTTTTTCCTATATATATTTTAATTGGCAATAAGTTAAACTAATCTCTCCAAGACAATTCTCTTTTGCTGATGATGGTAACTGATGACTGATCTCCCTGTCCTTATCTTCATCCAAAGCTTTTCCATTCTGTTTTCTCTCCTCCCCTGTTGAAGAGAGGGAGGGAGAGTGTGGCTGGGTGGGCATCTGGCAGCCAGCTGAGGTGAACCCACCATACCTCTGTTACAGAGGGAATCTCATTAAAAGTAATAAGAATGAAGATGCAGATGCAATTTCTAACACAGAAACCCCCAAAATTCTAGATGGCTGAATGATGAGAAACCATTCAAGGGTGGATGGATGCTGGTCTCTCACAGCTCTTCACAAAATATTTGACAGCCAGAGAATTGTACCCGTGGGGTTTAATTCAGCACTGCTGCTCTTGCTGTCTGATGTTACTTTGGAATAGATGTTTTTCATGTCAAAGTGCTAAAATTATGCTTGCAATCTTCTGAAAGCATCAGATATTAGTCTAACATCTTTCTGGATCCAAATCTTCTCTAAATGTGTCACCATCATGCACAAAGTTGTCCTCACAGCAAAGCTGTGGAACACTGGTATTTCCAATCATGTTTCACAGATGGGGCATAGGTTTCCTGCCAAGATCAAAGGGGAAATTTGGCAATGCAGAAGCACAGCAGAGTTTTGGTTCTGACTCCAGTATACCCCAGTCTAGATTGCAAAAAGGGTTCACCAGAGCTGTTTTGGTCTGGAGAGCTAGGGAAAAAAAAAAAATCTGTCATTTGTGTACTGTAAATAAAATAGCATTTCCTATTTTTCTGTAGATATGAATTTGTGATAGTCAGCCCACTTTACCTACAGTAGCAAATGATAACAACACAAGCACTCCCACAGATGTGATAGGACCTGAAGCAAGTATAGGAATAATCAAAGCCCTAAAAGTAGATGATCAATATAAATAAAATAAAAGGAATAAATAAAACAGTTAAGTGAACTTTAAAAAAGTTCCTGAATCCAATGCAATGATAAGCCTCTCTCTGGGATAATGGCTTAAATGTCAAACACATAGCTTACTTGGAAAAGCTTAAAAATAAAACTGTGTATATACATATATATATTAATTCATAGCTTCTATCTCAGTAGGTGCATCCTAGGTTGTTGTAATATATATAAGTGTGATAGCTAGTCTAAGGAAAATTACTTGGATTTATTGGATTTATCAGTAAAGTGTTTTACCCAGATAGTGTATGATTGCAGTTTAGTGTCAAAAAGGATGAACTTACTGTTCAAATTAATGAACTGAAAAATACAGAAAATCGAAAGCCTGGCTATTAAATGCACTCATTAGAAGTTTCTTAAGGCAGAAGTTGAACAAGCTATAAGTAATGGACAAGTCTCCCAAAACCATAATATTGGGACTGCATCAACTACCATTCCCTTAGTAACTACATCCTAATCAACTAAATAAGCCTGATATGCCAGAGAGGAAAGGAAAGCAGATCCCACCAGCATCTGGGCTCAGACACTCAGTCTGCTGAGCACCTTGATCTCAGGATTCCAAATTGCTGGCAAGTGGACACATGAGCCCACAGAACCAAAAAAAAAAATTGCTTGAAGAAGACAGACTCTTGTCCTGAAAAAAAAAAAAATACTAGAAAGATGTTTAATAAATATGCTGCGAAACAGATACTGGCACATGATCAATCCTTTTTATGCACTTTATCCCTGTTTTCATGCAATTTTTCCTCCTTCACACTACCTAGATCTCTCCCTTTCTCCAACTTTGGCCATAACAAACCCTATTCAACCCCAAAATACTTTTCCTTTGCATCCCATAGTGTCTCCTTCTACTCCCAGGCAGCAACCTTCTCAACCCCAAAGGTGCTCCAGCATTGACTCCTCATGATGCATTTCCATTCTTGACAGTGGGACTGAGGCTCTTCTGGGACAATCCCCAGGGAGGGGATCAGACAGGGATTCCCTTTCTCTGAGTCCTTAATTTGTGTTCTTTTTTTCCTTTGTGCCCCTGTGCTCCCCTGGATTGGTGCAGACTGGCTTTTGATGGACTGGTGGCTCCTGGAACGGGCCTGGGGCAGTCAGGGCAGGGTTTTATTGGGGAAACCTCACCTGTTGTGTCTCTGTACCTTCAGGGTGTGCCCAGGGGCTTTTATCACCATGCAGCATCATTGGTCCTCTCAAATCTCCATGGTGGGCTGTAAAGAGGGTTAGTTGATTTTGCACAACACACTGGGCACTGATACTCCATGTTTCTTTATTTTAAATGGTTAAAGGTGCGGGATATTAAATCCAGCAAACATTCAAGGAGAGAGTTAGATGTGCAAGATGGGAAAAGTCAGATGAGGAAGCAGGAACCAATATGGTACAATACACTTCTCCCACACTGGAAAAGGGAAAAATGTTCCAAAGGAATAATAAAAATAGCCTGGGAAATACAAGAACCACTTGCTGTGTCTTTTTTTTTTTTTCATAATATTCCATAAAAGATGCTAAAAAGCACACTTGGCAAACATAAAATCCTCTGGTTTAATTTTCTCTGCTGCTATCTCTCTGTTTAAACAAAAATATGCAAATATTTGTGTAATGACTGATATGGCTTTTACTAGATGTTTCTAACTATTTCAGCAACCTAATTGCAATGTCATTTTAACCCAAAGTAATTAATTTCTTATGAATAACAAATAATGACCTATGATGACTTAGCTCTATTTCATTAACATTTGCTAAAGGACTTTCAAGTCCCCAGGTGGAAACTACTGCAGAGATTTTGTAAAACACACATTCCAAAGCAGTTTTTTCTCCTGTATTGAACTTCTATCTACATATTTACACTCACCTCATGCTGCTGTTTACATTTTTTTCTCTAAGGCAAGCCGATATTTTAATGACTTGAATACTAGGATTACATTTTCTAATAAACATTTGATAAAGATGTGAATAAGCCTGCCTGGCACATTTCCCTGTTCCTATGTGTGCCCTTCCCTGGTCTGCACAGGGGTGAGTCTATGCTCCAGAAGGGCATCCAGGACTGCTGGAGAGTGATCCTTGCTCGAAGCCTGCAGCTCCTCCTCCACATCTCCTCTTCCTCCATCCGCCCTTGAGTCCCTTTGCTGCTGCTCCTCGTTTAGCTCCCTCCTTCTCTGCTTTTGCCTCCTTTAGTTTCTCAAGGAAGTTTTCCATATGACTGTAAAACCCTGTTTGTGTCTCATGCCAAGTCACACAATACCTCTGAAAAAGTTATTTTTTCATTGCCTGAAGTTCAGACATCATATAACGATTTGGACTACAAAACACCTCAATGTGGCGGTCCCTGAGCCGCCCACACAGAAAAATTACCTCCCCAGAAGAATATGCAACCCCTAAACGTCCTCTGTCCGTAAAGATGTCCCTTTGGGAAGTCCCCTTGGGAGACTTCCTTGTAGCTCAGGGTGAGCAAAAGTGCTTCAACCCATGTGCAACTCCAAGGCTTCCTCAGTTCACAAACACTTTTCTTTGGGAAGTCCCTTTGAGAGTTTTCCTCGTGGTTCAAGGTGAACAAAACTATTTCAACCCATGAGCTTTTGCAGTTCTTATGTTAATATTTCATACCCCATTGGTTATTCCTTTTGCTCCTGGTTTTTACCCCTCCTGATTGGTTCTTATTGGATCCTTCCTCTGATTGGTCCCTTTCCTAATTCCTTTCCTCATTGGTCAAGTTGTGAAGCCCTGCCCCTGGCTACTCTATATAATCCCTCTCCCCCAGGAGCATTTGGCTCTTTTCTCCTGTGGACCTCATGGAAAAAAGAAGCTCTTCTGGAGATTAGAAAGACCCTGTCTCACTGCTTTTACTCCTGGGGTGGCAATTGTGACTGCTGCTCAGGCAGCCTCACAAAGAGCGAATCACTCTGCATTTGAGAATGCACAAAGAGCTGAATCACACTGCAATTGAGAGTGCCTGTGCCTCTGTTGATCTAGATGTTTTTTTAAAGATGCTTCTAGTGAAGAAGGTCATGGTGCCTTCACTGCCGGACCAGACCGCAACACCTCAAAGCTAAAATTATGGAATCGTTGAGGTTGGAAAAGAACTCTAAGGTCATCAAAGCCATCCTGTGTCTGAACACCACCTTGTCAGCTAAACCATGGCACTGAGTGCCACATCCAGTCATTTCCTGAGCACCTCCAGGGGTGGTGACTCCAGCACCTCCCTGTGCAGTCTGTTCCAATGCTTGAAAACTTTAATTATCTCATTTTAACCCCCCCCAACCATGGGCAAGGACACCTTCCACTGGATCAACTTCCTCAAAGCCCCATCCAATGAGATCAAGTCTCTCCAGCACAACTCTGCCTTTGGGTGTTCCTCTGAGCCAGCTGAGGCCAGGAACAAGACCAGCAGCAGAAAAAGGCTCTCTGCTGGAAGACAACAAAGACTGTATTGAAATTGGTAAAATGGCAAATATTGGAATCTAACACTTGCAACTTCTTACTCATCCTTTGGTGATTGTGGAAGGTTTCCATTGTAGACATCACCCACCAGGTGGTGGAGTGTTGATAGAAAAGCCAGAGCATTGTGCTAATGCTTCTTGAAATGGAGAAAGGCCTTGGTGTAAGATAAAAGTAAAAGAGCTTTTGCCTTTGTAGAACGATTATAAGTACAAACCAAAGTCAAGCCTTTAACATTTGGGGATGTCGATTTTGAAGACAATTCTGTGACCAATTTTCTAGAAGCATATGGTGTATGAATGCCTCAGAGAGGATCTAGGCAGACATTTCAGCACAGTTGCAAATAGAGCTTCTCGTTATCACTTACAGTTTCACTCACTTCCATAATTGTTTGCATTCAGTGAGGTGCAACTTGAGTGTACGTCCCTACTTTTCCAATTAACAAAGTTTGAAAAGTTACAAAAGTGTGTATGTTTATTAAGATATTTCTTGTTAATTAAAGCTTGAAAGTGAAAGCTTGTTTTGGTCCTTTCTTCTCACATTTTTAAAGAAAAAATGGCATAAAAGGAAACCATATTTTCCCTTTGTTCATTTTGTACTGAGTTTTGTAATGTTCATTTTTCAAATAAGTTTGATATTTCCCTTTCTCTTTCATACATTTATTTTTCTTTAGTATTTTTTATTTCTTTCTTTTAGAAATTGAAAAGAAAAGAAAAAATATAGGAGGAAAAGTGAAAATAGAAGCGAAAAAAATAAGCAAGACATTAGCACATAAATAAATAAAAACATTCAAAATGGTACAGATAAAACACACTTTTGAGAAATATGATACTATACATATTTCAAAACTGGGTTCTGTGCACTAAATATACAAAAATGTTCTCTACAGAGATTCTAAATGCATCTAACTCTGATGTGAGTATACAAAGTTCTGGTGGTGATGTTAGCTTCTAAAAGAACATTTTACACCTTGGTTGTGTCACAGGATGTAGCCCAATTAAAATTAATAAATGAATTTTAATAGGTGTTCATAAGCAACCAGGTGAGGCAGTAGTTATGGTGACGCAGGTCATGTTCCTGCTTTGTACATATGATTTTTTTTTTTATTTTTTTTTTTTAAGAAGGCAAAGTATTCAACAGCACAGAAACACAGAATGGTTTGGTTGAGGAGGCACCTTAAAGATTATTTTGTTCCAAGGCCCTGCCTTGGCAGCAACAGGTTTCACTAGAGCACGTTGCTTAAAGCCCCATCCAACCTGGCCTTGAACACTTCCCCAGATGGGAAATGTTCTTCTGGAAATTTCTCTGGGCAACCTTTTCCACCACCCTCAAAGAATTTTTCCCTAATGTCCAATCTAAATCTCCCCTCTCTCAGCTTAAAGGCATCCCTCTTATTCTACCACTCCATGCCCTTGCAAACTGCCCCTCCCCAGATCTGTTGAGGACCCTTTCAGGTACTGAAAGATGCTAAAATGTTTTCCCTGGAGCTTTCTCCACACTGAAAAAATGAAGATGAATAGTTGCTACCTCAAATTTGTGACTTTGCCTGCACCCTATTGTGTCCATTTAATAAATCAAATGGGGAAATAATTTGCATTAAGTTTTGAGAAGAAAAAAGAACCTTAATGTTTTATGTTTCCTGTAAAATATTAAATGCATCTACAAGTTTGTTGCCAGACATTCTCCAAGTGGTTTGTAATATATTATGTAGTCTACATGTAATATATTATGTATTCTATGTTGTTCTTTATTGCAGCTTTCTAATCTCATTAAAGAGCATTTTTTGGGTTGAAGAGCATAGTTTTCAAACATGAGCAGAAGGGCAAAAGTTATTTTAGGGATTCTGTGTATTTAAATGGAGTTTCTGGTGCTCACAAAGCAGCCCCCCTGTGCCCTATTCACCTCCACAGCTGCCAGAAACATGGGGATAGGTTAGAAGAGAGAGAAGAGGGAGTGCAAATGCTCTTATTACCTTAATAGTCCCAAACAACTCTGTGAAGGCTTCCCTGGATCTTCCTGCCATTGGCCTACACTGCAAATTCCCCCCCACAGGATCAGACCTGCTGTATGTTGTCTTTTTCATTCAGGGAACTCAAAGTGCTTTAAAAGACATCAGTTTCAAGGCCCATTAAAATCAGCGTGCATCTTTTCCACTAATGTCAAGAGGCTTTTAATCAGATTTTAAATTACTCCCCAGCTTCAGCTGAGTTCTGAGCTGTTTCTTTCCCACAAATACAGTTTCCCTGCTGGAATCTCATTTCCTGCCTCTCCTTCTAATCACCTTTTTAGGGCCCTTCTGTTTTTTTCTCTCTCCTTAACATTTTATTTCGCAACCTTTCCCACCATAATGTCAGCTACAAGGTCTGCTCTGTCTTTCAGATCAGTAACAAAGGCACTGAGAATAATCCCAGGTGGAAACTTCCCTTGATACCCTATAGCCACACTGTAAGGAATGACCTGCATTCCTCTGCTACCCACAGGATTGTACAGGTTCTCAAAATTCCTCACTTGTGGCTCATCAAGCTCATTCAGATACCTTTTTTTCTCTCCACAGAATGATCTGTACACACAGAGACACACATAGATAGATATATCTATATATATTAGAGAAATGAGAAATGTTGTATTGATGAGCTACATAAAATTCATTTTTTCTGCTGAATTCAAACCACAGCTCTGTGACAGCTACCACAAAGATAATTAATTCTATCCCAGCCAAACCCAGGATGGTACTGCAGGTAGAGAATGTTCTCTCTTTGTTTGGTATTTACATACTCCATATTTCCCTTTAGTCAGATAAGAAATCACATTATTTGCCATGTTCCACAGATAAACTCTCTATGGTATAGATCAAACACTTTATTTTCTTAATTATTTATTTGAGTGGAAGAAATGTATATGTTATTTTGCTGAGGCACATCAACGCATGTGACCCTGAGAACATCCAAACATCACGGAATAACTGACAACCGAGAGGTTTGGGGGAACAGGGATGATGTTTTGGAGGCGTTGTGTGTGATGCTATGAACAGGAATATGCTGGCACAGAGGGATCTCTGCAGGGGTCTGTAGCATAAACCTGGCAGCACACCCAGGATCCTTCACCTGTACTACCTGAGCCAGCCTGGTGTGAATAACTGCATTGTTCATTTTCTGATTATCTGTGTCTCTGAGCTGAGAGCAATATCTCCTCACTAACTGCACTCTTTATTCAGTCAGTCCTGTGAGAACTTTCTGCATACCATCAGAAAGGGGTAAATTTGGATTTAATCTCCACTATCCACCTCATCCATTTCTAATTTAGTTATATGGCTATTACATGGGTTGTGTAAGTAAATGGGAGCAAAGTATTCCTGCCATGTAATTATATTTTAAAATCTAAGTAATAGCAGTTACTTTTATTAGCAAAAACAATTATCATCCCTCCTAGGATAGTCTCAGATAAAGAAATTCCTTGTAATGATCTTGTAATGACAGTCTTACATCCATGTCATATTGACATGAATAATAGATTTAATATTAAAAGAAAAATGATTAACTGTTTCTTCACTAAAAGAGCAAGGATTTCTATGCATCCATGTACTTACACTCAGGTATCCTGTCTCAGTAGCTGGAAAATATATTGGAGTAATATAATGATTAATAAATTCCAGGTTTAAGACTCTTAAACAATAGAAGTCCAGATTAGGGGTTTTTTTAAAAAAAAAAATGAGCTGAGCTAATAAGGATTCAAGGCAGGTTTATCGAGATTGTGTAGAAGTAGACACTGAGTTAATTCCTAGGAAACTGGTATGTCTAGACTTATGACATTTTTTGGGATCCCAAAAGCAGCAGAAATGTGCCAATAAAAGCTTTCTGTCATCTAATGAGCCCTGCCTCTCTGTGCACCTGTGGTTATGCAGCTTGTGGTGGCAGAGCCAGCTTCCCCAGCAGGGCTTTAGGAACCTCGGTGGCAGAATCACCTGTCCCACATCACCTTAGTTTTGGAGGTAGAGCCAAGGGATGTGTTGCACAACCCTGTTTGTGTGGAGTTTGTCACAAAAGTGCAGAATCTGGTCCCCATGAGGGATGAAAGGGGAGACCAAGCTCTGATTGTTCAAAAGCATGTTTCAGGGATGGGCATCAATGGGAAAGACAAACAAACAGTGAAGCGCAATTGTGGAGTTCCAGCTTAGGCAGTTCCACAAAGACACACCACTGGAAATAACCTGGACAATCTTCCTGCAGAGCAAATGCTGCTGCCACAGTACTGTGAGCAAATATGGTGTGTAACAACCAAACCTTGGATCTATCCCTTTGGACAACAAAACTGAAGTTAGCATAACTCTGATTCCAGCTCAAGAAGAGTTAATAACCCCATGTGCAGCTATCAATGTTAACTGTGAATTCATGAATGACATAAAAGTGCATTGTCCCCAAATTGTTTCCTGGGTTGCATCAAAAGCCGTGTGGGCAGCAGGTCAGGGGAAGGGATTCTACCCCTCTGCTCTGCTCTGATGAGACCCCACCTGCAGCTCCTTCACAGCACAGGAGGCAAATGGAACTGCTGGAGCAAGTCCAGAGCATCCACCAAGCTGATCAGAAGCATTTTACATTCTTTAGATTCCATGATTCTATTCTTTAGCACATATCAAATACATATGAACTTCTACAACTCTGAAATGCCAACAGTTTTTGCCCAACACAATGAATAATATTGAAATAACAGGAAAAAAAAAAAAAAAAAAGGATGCCTGTTTCCTTTGAGATACCTCTCTGTGTGCATTAATGCAGAGAAAAACTCACATAGTTTGGCTGTTTCCTAGAATAGATAATCTAATACTGCATAACTCAAGGTAAAATATAGTATATGATTTCTTAAATGGCACAAAGTTGAAAATTGGAGCATTTAATGAAAATTAAAGCTTGTAAGTGTCACTATTTTTATTTTAAGGAATTCTTGTTTAAGTTCTGAGCTGCATTTTTAAACCTTCTGGACACTTTTAGGAAATACTTCACTATCATCCACTCTCCCTGTATACACAATTTTATCGTTATAACTGTTCTTGTAATGGCAATATTTGAAAAAGATGTAAGATATAGTCATTTTTTTTATTAGAACTGCATACATGCAGAGTGCTTTCATTGTCATGGGACAGAGAACAAGATTATTGTTAGTGCATAAAGCACAATATTGAAATATTTTTCTATACATCACTTATCTATTTTATTTAAGCTACAGTGTTAGACTTACAGAAAGGAGTGCAATATATCCATGGAGGACAGAGTGTAGAGCTGTTTTAATTAATTTTGTTAATACCTCAATAATAAAGCTCAGTGTGGGGCCAGCATTTTTGATAGATTTTTCCTCATCTGAAGTAAAAGGTGAAATCCCATTCAGCAAAGCTCCCACTACACTCTGTGCAGCACATTTCTGACTCCTTCCCTGATGTGCTTGCTTAGGCAGTCAGCTCCCAGTGTCAGTGGAAGTTTCCCTCCTTATGTGCTGGGAAAGAAAGGAGGAAAACCTTCCAGACATGGCCTCAGGTTATCAGCAGTGAAGTCTCTGCAGTTCCTTAGTGCCTCTGAACTCTAATTACCCTGAAGCTAAGCAAAGTTCACAGATCTGCCACTGGAGCTGAGCCAAGTCTAGCAGTCCTAACCTTAGCAAAGTTCTCACTGAGGCATGGGAGTTCCACTGGATTAAAAATTTCAGGGTCTGGCCTGCTCTCTTTTAACTTTGTGTGTGTTCACTCACCTCACTCGGGGAGCAGAGGGCTCTAAGATCTCAATCCCTTCACGGAGCTGTGGTTGAAATAAATGTGAGCAGCTCCTGTGGCTTGAAATATGGGACGTAATTTGAGAGATGCTTTTGAATTATATTTTGAAACAAGGCAGCCCAACGCTGCAAAGATTTGGAAGCCTTCAAATGAGAGCTGTTTTTAAAAAAGCTGCTTTCCTCACACTGTTTGGGTTTAGGTCTGAATGCTCATTTTTGAAAAACTGATGAGGTTAATCATGTCCAGATCCAGGGATCACAAACTCCTAGAAAGGACAAATGAGCTGTTGATGGGGTTTCCTTCCTAGGGACAAGGGTTTAAATAGGTTTTAGTCAATGTTACCTTAGCAAGTTTGTTAAATGCAAAATGTGGGAAATAGCTTTACCGTTCCTCAAGAAGGGATGGGGGCACCAGTGTAAAAAAGCAGAACAACTGGAAATCTTTAAAATTTTGAAGAAATATGAGTTCTGCTGTCATTACTCTTTCAAGAACCATCTTAGTCTTGGTTTTGCTTTGGGATTTTCTAAAAGCTATAGTTAAAAAGTATAAATTAAACATTTTTCCAAGGGATGGAAAACTCTTACATAAAATGGTAAAACTTCTGCCTATCTTTTGAAATTATCTATTTAGAACGCTGTACTACCACAATTCACTTTTCACAATTTCAACATCCAAAAATATATATTTAACAGCCTCCTGCAGTCTTTCAAAGGATGTCACCCTGTCCCTGTTTTATACACCACCACCAAGGCTCAGTGGTGTGTCCTTTCTCATTAACTAGATCTTGATTGCGTTCTTCCATCTCTTTCTTGATTTCTGCCTGTCAGTGCCACATCTTTCATCTTTATCTGTGGGTGTTGTTACCTCAGATTTTCTGTTGCTCACATGATATTTCATGCTTTTGTTGCCTCTGTTTTATTCTTTAACCTCTTGAAATATTTTCTTGCTGTGTACCATGAATTCTTATGGCAGTTTCAAATGAAGAATTTTGCCACTTCAGCATATTATAATTTCTTGCTTGAATACTGGTAGTTTTTCTTTTATTTTCTATTGCTTTCCCAAACCCCTTGAGGTCTTTCTTAAGTCCTTTATATGAGTTATCCTCACTTCATTGCTCTTCTTTTTTATTGCTTGGTCAAACAACTTTTCAAAATGCTGCCCAACATTTCATTCGGAATGGAAGTGTAGGTGGCTTAGAGCTCCTGAGACACTGAAAAGATCATTTTCACAGTAGCAAGAAACTCAATTTTCTCTCCTTCTTGCTGTTGTAAAATAGAAAGGAGAATTAGGTTTCATTTCAATTGTAAAAGGCCCAGTCACAGTGATCAGTGTCATTTGTAAGCTCACACTTTGGCAAACAGTAGAGGACATGGATACCAAATCTTCTTTTTCTCTTTAAATATTAAACAGTTTGAAAAGTGACAGAAGTGTACAAACAGTATTGTTACCTGTCTTCTCTACATCCAAACACATATTTTCAATTTTCCCACAGTCTTCAAAACATCAGGCAAAATTGCATGATTTAGATGAAGATCCAGTCTCATAAGTCAGCACAAGTTATAACATTGGTACGTAAAAATAACAAAAACTCCACCCTGTCTTCTGTTGTTTTCAGTATTTTATCCTAGACATTGGATTTGTTGTCACTCTTTGTAGAGACCTGCTGGATCTGGCTTGTGAAATAAATGAGAAACAGGTTATGTATTGCATGCTTACAACTCTAAAATGTTATTCTCAAGAAATAAATAATCTTGATATAATAGAGCAAATGTAAGCCAAAAAAATCCACACAAAAAATAATAAAGCAGATTCAACCCAGCTATGCCTCTGGTCTAGTATTTCACTATTGAATGATACATATTCATATTTTATATATAAGATACCATTAAATTTTACAAGCAATTTAATGAGTTCTGTACATGGCACACCCTCAGATATTTTCTGAAAAGATGCTGCTTTCAAAAGCATGAGACTTTCTTGACTTTAATCGTTAGCCATAATCTGATTTATAATTCAGCTGAAATGACCCATCTGTTTCTGAGAGCTTAACAAAAGAAATGCAGAATAAAACTAAGCATAAAATAAAATAAAACTCTTACATCAATTTTAATAAAGAAGTACTTTATCTTTTGTTGGGTGCATTCTGGAGATGGTGAAAGAATCTTGAATGCCTGTGAAAATTAACTTAAAGTTGGGTATGTTATCCTGAAATATCTCTTTGCCTGTGTTTGCATTTGATGTTTTTCACATAACTACATTAAAGTTTCAGTGTGTTAAGAACCTGCTACAGATCTAAACCACCATGGGAGGTAAACAAAGCCAGATCTGCTGTTGTAACCCTCTTCTGGCAGGAGTTACAGGAATGCTGAGGAAAGGGAATATGACAAAGATGGGTGAAGAGGAGTCAGGGAAAGGTTGGGAGCAAAGATTAGATTTTGCTGAAAGAATGGCAGCCTCTCCCAAGGCAGCACACAGCACATGCAATCTGCACTGCAGTCAATGAGTGCTCAGTTCAGTTGGTCACATCTCATGGTTTTCTGCCATTATTCATTCTCCAGAGACATCCATGTAAGGCTTTCAGTCATGCCCCATACTTGGATTTGTGTGGTAGATCCATGTCGTTCTTGGAGCAGCCACTACGTTGCCAGTGATGGATATCTTGGAACATGTCAAATGGCCTAGATGAAAATATCTTCATTTGAGCAGCTTAACCATCTTTCCTTATTAGCAGCTGGAGTATTGAGAGCTGCTCAGCTGATTAGGCAAAAAAGTTTGGGTTTAGTTACCACAATGTAGACACATAGCGTTTTTTGAATCCTGTAGGTTCCCATGATCACAAAATGGGATATCTGTAAGGGATCAGAGCCTCCGGTGTTTTTGGAGAAGCAGTTGAATGTAAAGAGGGGCTCTGTAATGTGTCTGAAATGGGATTAGGTGCATCTCTTCAAATAGTTTAATGGGGCATCTGCCCCATTCCTGGACATCTGTGCTCAAATCAATTATATTCACCTCCAAGCCTCACTGGTTAGATTCCCACTGGCTGTAATGACACCCTCCTTGCTCACATCTGACCATCAACACATGCATGCAGCAGGCCAGGTGGCTTGGTCTTTCCAGAAGACTCTCACCCCAGAAAATCCACATGGGTGCTGACTTTTGAGCCACTTGAGAAGCCCAAAAGTATCCAAGAGGCTGAGAGGAGCATGCGCATGAGCATGAGGTGCACTTTCTCACTGGTGTGTGCAATAGAGGATTATAGGGAGAGGCACAGGTGTAAATAAAATCGAAGTACTTATATCTCAAAAAAGAGATAGGTCTTAATGAGGGGGCTGCCCTTTCAGAAGAGGGGATGTGCCCACAGCCCACACTACCTGAAAACAGGTGTGTGCACAGCTCACTGTGTGCACTGGCACATTGAAAGATATTTAGGTATGTACAATTTTATGAACATCTTATAAGTTTCTAATCTGATTCATCTGTTGGATTGCTGTTATTGATCCCTAATGCCTGGTTCACTGTTTGTGAGTGAGTTAAATGTTATTGATAGATAAAAAACTTCTTTAAACCTGATTCTGTTTAAATCCCATGAAATGAGCAATTTTTCCTTGGTGTGCAAACTCATAGAGGGGCATGATGCTGGTCTAAAGGACAAAATATTGTTCCATCGTAGATATTTATTCCATAGAAGAGATGTTCAGATCTTCATTGTTTTCCTGTATAAGTTACATCTCTGCAGCAGATGAAGGTGTAAAAAGGTGTAAAATTTGAGTTTTTGAACTGTGGAAAGCAACTGAAAAGAGGTTTTGTGGGGCTTTAATTCAGTCCCTTTTAAATTATTTTGCAGTAGGATGATAGAGTTTTTAATTACCCTAAAGATTTTCTGGAATACAGAGAGATAGATACTCCATTTGCTTCTCAAAAGTATGTTTCCTCCTAAGAGAATCTAAATCAAGATTCCTAAAAATCTCATACCTGGCCCTGTGAACTGGCAGGGTAAACATCTCAGTGACACAGGGGCTGGGTCAAAGTGTAAATGCAGGTAACATCAATAACATTTCTGGAAAGAAATTTCTTCCTTGTCTGAAAACCTGCAAGTAGAGCTCTGAGTTCACACAGAACACTGAAGGGCCATTTGTGCACTCAGTCTTTTATGATAAAGCACTTATCTCTATCTTTTCATTTTGAATTCCCACACTGTTCTTTGTCCTTACTGTACCTGGTGGTGACACTCTCATCAGGGAGCAGAAGATTAGAGGCTGAACATATGTCACATTTTACATTAATAGCTGAGATCTCTTTAAACAAAGCTGATATGTATGACTTTTTGTCTGCCTTTACCTTTGCTTCATACAGTGCAAAAATACCCAGGATACCCACGGAGCTTTGCTGTGTGTAAGAGCTCTACGTTCTGTCAAAATAAATGCAGAGGAATTGTGCAAACTTCTGAAGGATAAATCAGAGCTCTTCTGAGAACTGTTTTGTTTCTAACCCCTTGATAATTCCCTCAGTGGTTACCAAAGTACCCAAATGAATAAGAGCTATATTGAGACATGTCAGTATTAGCTGTGGAAAGTGCAGATTTAATCCAGGAATAAGTGGCACCAACCTATACAGGATTCAGAGGTTCTGTAAGGGACACCAACTAATCTATGAATAACTCCACAGGAATCACATTCTAGATAGCCTCCAGGG
The DNA here is from genome assembly GCA_013400435.1 of Pycnonotus jocosus. Lineage (NCBI taxonomy): Eukaryota > Metazoa > Chordata > Aves > Passeriformes > Pycnonotidae > Pycnonotus > Pycnonotus jocosus. Next base: position 22,088 of record VWYP01009380.1, read on the forward strand.
AATCTACTGAATTGGCTCTTATTCCATTCCAACTGAAATTCTGACAGAGCCATATGAACCCTAGAAGAAGAAAGGATTTTTAAAGAAATAGCGAAAGGAACCACAGGTTAGCTGCTTAATGCTTCCATTTCCAGCTTTCTGTCATGTAGCTGCTGCATTTCCCGTAGGAAGGGAAAAGGGGAAGGAAAGAGAGGGCAGGGAAGCTCTCTGGAACAGGTGACAAAACACCATTAGCCTTTATGAGATGTCTTGACTCCCCAGTGGACTCTGATGGTAGTCATGGAAGAGACTACATCACCATTATCCTGACCTTCTCTTGTGTTGAACAGAGTGACCTTGAAAAGTCTTTGAACCAGAAACTCTGCTGGCTGTTTCTTGCCTGGAGAGATTCATGGTTTCTATTAGAAAAAACTATAAACCTGTCAAATTTCAGATGTGGGAATGCTGGAGACATATGATGGGATTTAGATAACATTCCTGCTTCGCTCACTGGATTCTTGTATTAATGTAAACTCTTTGCTACATGAAATGTGAATTGTAAAATGAGAGATGCCAAATAAATAAATTCCTTTTTTTTTTTTTCCTTTTTCTGCAAGGTGGAAATACAAGACCAGCAGAAGGATGTAAATTTGCTTCATTTGTAAATAGTAATTTCTTGGTTGATATTACCTAGCTTCTGCCTGTGGGAAAAACATTGTTGTGTTTGGGTTTTTTTTTTTTTTTCTTTTTTCTGCAAGGGGGAAATACAAGACCAGCAGAAGGGTGTAAATTTGCTTCATTTGTAAATAGTAATTTCTTGGTTGATATTACCTAGCTTCTGCCTGTGGGAAAAACATTGGTGTGTTTTGGGGGGTTTTTTTGGTTGTTGTTCACATGCTGAACAATATTTTGTCGATGAAAATCTCAAAGCATGTTGTACAGCAGAAGACTTGGCATTAACATACTACTGAATGCTGAGACTACCTCATCTAGGGATATCTACTTCTAAAAGAGAAGGCTGTTTGAATCTATAATCAATCATGAAAATGAAGTGCATTTAACAAGCAGTAGGAAGATGTTTAATCTACAGTGAAGAAATATAATTTTCAGTCATTTAAACCATACATCTGTTCTGTTCATCTATGAAGGACTGATTCACTTCTTACTTAATATGAAGTAAGACAGGAATGTAAAGGTTGAAGTCTTTTGGCATACATTGTAAAATCATGAGTGAGGGAAAAACATTCAGGGTCTCCTATGCCATGGTCACAATCTTCCCAAAATGTATCTTGGCCAATTCTAAAACTACCATTTTGTGTGAAATTTATAGCTATAGCTTGCAGTACAGCAGATGTTTAATGAGGAAAAACCTTTTTTCTAACAAATTTCTCCAAAGCTCAGTACAGGACTCCTGCTGTCATTGATTTCAATGGTAGTGGAAGCAGTTCACTGTAAGACTTCTACTCATTATTTTCATGGGAGAGACCAATAGTTATGGTCTGAATTTAGAGACAAGAGTCTTCAGATGGCAACATTTGCTGAAGGAGATTTTGAAGAATTAATTCCATTTTCCTAACAGCACAAAAAAATATATTTGAAATAAGAGATTGCATTGCCAGTGTCCTGTCATCCGTTTTGTTTTGGTTCACAGAATCACAGAACTTTTAGGATTGGAAGGGACCTCTGGAGGTCATCAAGTCAAACCCCTCTGCCAAGGCAGGGTCACTTAGAGCAGTTTATAAAGGGACATGTCCAGGTGGAGTTTGAATGTCTCTGGAGAGGGAGACTCCATGACCTCCCTGAGCATCCTGTTCCAGTGCTCTGCCACCCCCAACAGGTGTGGGTGTATCCCATCAGTGCCTGTGGATTTGTGGCTGTTGTGTCTGTCTAGCCAGCCTCTAACCCAACCCTCCATGACCAAGGGGAAGTCTCCTTTCTCCAACCTTCCTCTCTTACCTCCAAGGTTCAGGATTCCTGAGGGCCAGCCTAAACATTAAAGTTTGAGGCAAAGGAGGCATTTAGTAATTCGACTTCTCTGTGTTTTTCATCACAAGGAAGCCCATCTGATTCAGGAGCAGCCTCACATTTCCCCTGGTGTGTGTTAACTTCAGTCCCAATTTCTCTTCTTTACCCACAGTGGCAGAGGCAGATGGGGAATGAGCACTGCAGTCAGCTCATCACAAGTTGTCTCTGCTGCTCCTTCCTGCCTAGGGTGAGGACTCCTAACTCCTCCTGTTTCAATCTGGGGTCCCTCCCATGGGAGAAAGTCCTCCATGAACTTCCCCAACATGAGTCCTTCCCATGGATTGCAGTTCTTCACAGGCTGCTCCAGTATGAGTCCCTCCCACCTGGTGCAGTCCTTCAGGGACCAGCTCCTCCAGCATGGGTCTCCCACGGAGTCACAGGTCCTGACAGCAAACCTACTCCAGGATGGGCTTCCCAAAGGGTTTCCAAACTCCTTCCAGGATCCCCCTGCTCTGACATGGATCCTCCCTGGGCTGCAGGGGCACAGCTGCCTCACCATGGGCTGCACCAGGAGCTGCAGGGGAATCTCTGCCCTGGCGTTGGAGCACCTCCTGCCCCTCCTTCTCCACTGGCCTTGGTGTCTGCAGAGCTGTTTCACTCACCTATTCTCACTCCTCTCTGAGGGAATCTTGTGTGGGGTCAGATGTGATAAACCCCACGAAGGTCCATCACCTCTGAGGGGCCAGCCCTCTCGGACAAATGGCTTAATGATAGCAAGACAACTTCTGTGGCCATGCTCTGTGAAACAAGAGGTTTTAATAAAGACAAAAATAATAAACATTATCAAANCATTTCCAAAGCCCAGTCAGTGCTCCTGTGCTGGCTTTGGACCAATTACAATGAGAAGGCTTTGGAAGATTCTAGTTTAACTTCCTTACATGTTCAGAGGTAAACCAAAACTTTTTTTTCCTTATACAGAAACACCTGCTCGTGTGTGGGGGTCCATTACTACATCTCTCTTCAGCTTCCCTACATCATTCCCCATCCTCACTCTGCTTAAATATTCTCTCCCAGAGGCACTACTGCCATCCCTGATGGGCTCAGCCTTGGCCAGCAGCAGGTCCATCCTGGAAGCAGCTTGCATTGGCTGTCAGACATGATGGAAGCTTCTGGAAGCTTCTCAGAGAAGCCACCCCACAGCCCCCTGCTACCAAACCTTTGCCACATGAACCCAGTAAAAAGATATTTTTCTCCTTGTGTGCCATTATGAAAAAAAATATTCCTAGGTTACATAGGTAACAGAAAGAAGAAAATCTGCTTATTGCATGACAGATTAGAGTAGGAAACATTCATAGTAAATTTGTGAAATGTTGTATGTGCTGATTAGAAAAACTGGAGAAAATTAATTTAGAGCAATCATTTCTAGCACCAGACAAGGCACAGTTCTGCCTTAGCAGGACAGCTGGCAGCTGGGAGGATGTCAGTAATTCAGTGCCAGTCTGTAACAGCTTTCTTTCATTGAAATAAAGGTGTTAAAACCAAACTGGATTTGCAATGGGGAATGCAAAATATGAGCATGTCTCTGTCTCTGTCGGCATCACAAATTCCCTCTTACTGTTGATTTCTCATCACTGAGGTCTTTGCCAGGAACAAAATCATTTTTGCAGTCTTCTCTGAAGGTGTCTCTCTGGGATCTCCTCAGTTTCTAGGTTTCTGACAGCCCTATAGCTCTCTGTTCAAGATGATGCCCATCTTCTGATGTTTGTTACCAAAGGCCTTCTTTATTCCATACAGTGGAATTCTTTTCCAGCATTCATTGGTGCCATTTTCTGTCAATAATTTCAACACTTCAAATTTTGACTTCCTTAATTATCTGAACTGACAATAAAAAAGATGCCTCTTTGTAAGCCAATAAACTGGCAGTACTAGTTTTTTTCTCCAGCAGATAAACATGGTCATTTTTGTTCTTTGAGAATCACATTGTCTGTTTCAGTGTTAAAGACTTATATGTATTATAATCAACTAAAATTTTCATTGGCCCCTGTTGTACCCACTCCATCAGGTACAACATCATTTTTTTTTATGTCTCCACGGAGAATTTTTAATAATATTGTATATAATTAATAAGTCTAAGTAATTTGAAAATCAAGAAAAGAGCTAGCAAATGGTTTTGGTCCATAAAACAGGTGGCAGTGGGGAAGGTGTAGGTCTTAGCATGTGATTCTACAAGAAAAAGGTAGGTTAATTATTGCTATTAATGAAATATATTAAAAATAATTTATTAAGAATAGTCACAGACTTACAGAATCATAGAATGATTTGGATTGGAAGGGACACTAAAGACCATCTGCTTCCAACCCTCTGCCATGGTCAGGGACACCTTCCACTAGACCAGGATGCTCCAATCCCCACCCAACCCGACCTTGAACACTTCCACGGATGGAACATCCATGGCTGTCTCAGTGCTTCACCACCCTCCTAGGGAGGATGTGCATAAGTGCTGCATTTTGTAAAGAAGCAAAGCATAAGCCTGTGTTTACACCCAGATTTGTGCAGCAGACAAATGCAAAGGTGCATCCAATATTATGCACATTAAGTCCTTTAGAAGATTATCAACTAGGTTTAAATCCTCTTTTATCAGGGTTTTTACTCAATTTTTTGTCTCTGGATTTGTGCAAATGTAATAGTGAGTGGGTTTTTTTGGAGAGGATGAAGACTGCCTTGAGCTGAACAGAATTAACTGTATAATCACTGGGCAAAAATGTAGTCTTAAAATTAAAAATGTTTATCATTGTTTTACTTAAAAAATATAGAGTGCCAATTTTTTAGTTTCTCCATGTAACTATATATGGGAGAAACCTCTAGTCACTCTATCATCAGTTAAAGTTATTTAATTCATAGTGCTTATCTATTTGATTCTTTGATAGGCAAAAAACTGTCATAGATGAAGTAATTTTTCATTGAATAGAGAGTAAATATTTTACTATAAATATATGGATTTAATAGATAGAGAGTATGTAACATGTTTTTGTTTTAAACAGTAAACAGAAGAAGAAAAAAACAAGAATCAGGGAAAGAACTGAAATGCTGAAAAGTAAGTGAGTTTTGAGTAAAGCTTCTGAACATTTCATACATGATTTAAAGGAGATTATTTAATTCACCATATTCTTTCCAGATATAAAATAAATTCAGGGCAGATCAATATGTCCTGGAGTGGCCATCACTGGCCTAATGAGAAGGTTGCCATTTCCAACTTACCTGAGCAAGTGTTGCCACTCTGCAGTTTTACACTTTTTAATTTGCCTCATGATCAGCAACAACAGAGAGAACCACTGAATTCTGAACACAATGAGTTCCCCAACCAGATCAAATGGTCACAAGACCTAAGCATTAATGACAACTGCATTTAATTTGAAAACCATTTTACAGCAACCAAATCTGAATGTTTAGTTTGAGTTGAACCTAAATACTCCCCTAAAATCATAAACTAAACTGACTGTGGGGCATCTCTGAGTAATTTTCAACTTTTTTTTGAAAAAAAAAAAAAAAAAAAAGGCACTTCAGCATCACATTCCAAGCCTGCCACTCCCTGGCTGGTTTTGCCCCTCTCACTGGCAAAGCCTCAGCATGGTGGTCTCCTTGTACATCAAAAGGGAATGCAATGATAATTTGCATCTTGTAATATGCATTGCTTTATCATTTGATTTCCATGTATTTTTCTTTTAAATTACACCCACAAAGTCTTCCTTTCTTTAAAAACTAAGGCTTAAATGTAAACATAACGAGTATCTCTCCATTTGTTAAAAACACTGAAGAATAACAGGAGGGTGTGCTGTTGCAGGCAGATAATTAGCTTTTTCTTTAGTACCAATATGTGTAGGTGATTGTAAATAATGACACAAAATACTACAAATTCAGGACTAAAGCTGAATGGCCTATACAGGCAGGATGTGGGCATTTTTGAAGTCTCATTCTCTTGATATGCAGCTGTAAATCATGTAAGCTTGACTCAAATTTTACATTTCTCGTTGTTCTTGTCCCCTTTGCTTCTTATCTGGAGCTTCAAAAATGGGTTGTTCTGGCTCGGCTGGTAGTGTAGGAGACCAACAGAAAGGTCCTGTTTGATGAGACAATTCAAGGAGACATCAAATACAACGTAAATAAATAATGCAATGCAAGCCCATAGCTCCTGCTAGACTTAAACTGAATATTGCAGTTATCCCCAAACTCTTTGGCAGCTCCTCTTTTAATTAGAAAACAAACTCTTCTGTTTTCATCCCCCTGACATTATTACAATAAGGTTTGATTTTTACAGATGTAGCTGGGAATAGAGTTTAATTTAAACTGATAGTTCCCACTATGTTTTTAATTGCAAAAAGAAAGTCCTTGTTGCTTCTTTCTCTTAGATTTTTTCTTAAGGAATTTAAATAAATGGATCTAAATACTGTTCTCTGCTAATCAGAGAGAGCAAATTCTTGAATCTTAGACTGATGTGTGACTTTTTTCTTCACATAGTTCAAGTGCATGGAAGCAATCGTTAATGAAATTGTGCTTCATGCAATCTTGTTAATGTTAAAAATATTCTGTAGTTGCTGGACTAAACTCAGAAAGATCAAATGAAGAGTAAATGAAAAGGCATCTCCAACTTCACCTACTGAAATAATTTTTTTCCTGATGTCTTGCTAGAAATAACACAGACTAAAATCTATTTTGTGTGTGCTTTTCTGAATCTATTCAAATATAGTGAAGTAGCTTCTATTCAGATGTATGCTAACAGCATGCAGAGAAGCTTTTATTATTAATTGTTAGTTGATAATTTGCTGTTAATTAAGATTTTAATGAGAGCTGAATCTAAAATAAATTGCATCACCCAAAACAGACTTTCCTTCCATTTTTTTTTTTTCTGGGATTTTTGAGGCTGAAGAAGAGAAGGCTCAGGAAGATCATCTCAATATATGAAAATATTGAATGAGGGGAGTAAAGAGAATGGAGCCACAATTTTCTCAGTGACAACCAATAAGAGTACAAGAGATAACAGGCACAGAATGACATACAAGAAATTGTGTCTAAAAATAGGAAAATACTTTCTACTCTATGTGTGTCAAACAAGTTTTCCAGGGATGCTATGGAATCTCCATCAGTAGAGATATTGAAAATCACCATGGCACAGCCCTGAGCAGCCTGCTCTAGTTGAGCTGGGGGTTAGACTGGATGACCTGCAAGTGCTGCCTTAAAAGAGAAAAAAACCTGAAAAATAAAAAATCTGTTTTGTTAACATAAAGTCTACAAGGGCTGAAGTTGCCTCTGCAACTTTCAATACTAGAAGTAAAGTCATGGCTAAGACAAATGTCTTTTAATAACATTACTTCAACATTGTTGTCTGGAAGAGGAACTCATGTCTGAAGAGGCATAAAAAGTAATTATCTTCTGACCACTCCTGTTTCTTTTTTTTTTTTTTTCAACAACTCATCACGATATTGCATATACCCCCACTCCCATGGAGAAACAAAGCCTGTCCTTGTTCATTTAATTAAATGTCATTTTAAATGAAGCTAACGGTGAGAGAGCTCAGAGAAACTGGGGAATCTTGTCTGGTAAGTAAACTTGTATTTTAAAACGATTGTTTGTGAACATATGGGCAGCCAGGCTTACAAGGACTAGAAAATATGCCTGGACATGCTGAGAAACATGGAAAGCATATTTAATACTCACAGCTCTTCAGTGACTGTGTCTCTTCCATTCAGAGTACTTTCTTTCCATTTTCCTTTTCCTTCTGCTCTTTTTCAGGGGCACAACAGCAGCAGTGATATTCCACAAGGTACAGCACTGCTCCTGCTCTCCCAGAGACCCTCTAAAGATGTCTAAAATTGGTGTCATGTTTTGACCTTGGCTGGTAACTTAGTGCCACACAGCCACCTTCTCACCCCCTTCACCTCTACACCTTCCAGCAGGGAAGAGAATCAGAAAGATTAACCTTTCCAAATCTGTGGGTTTAAAATTATTAAATTGTTCAAACAAGAAGCATTTGATAATTAAAACAAAATGTATTAGTGGTGGTAGTAGTAGTAATAATAATAATAATTAATACTACTACTACTAGTAGTAGTAGTAGAAAAGATAAGGGGAGAGAGAAAGTAGCAAAACCCAAGTGTAACAAGTGATGCCCAGCACCATTGCTCAGTGCTCCCTGAGCAGTGCCCATCCCATCCCTGGGCAGCGATCAGTGGCTCCCAGTCAACTCCCCCCAGTTTCTATACTAGACATGATATTCTGTGCTATGAAATATCTCTTTTTTCAGTTCAGGTCACCTGTTCTGGTTGTGCTCCCTGCCCTCTTTTTTGTGCACCTCCTCAATAGGTGAGTTTGAGATACTGGAAAGTCCTTGACTTAAAGTAAACACTACTTAGAAACAACCAAAACATCACTGTGTTGTGCTCAATCCAAAACCACAGCCCTGTACCATCTACTAAACAGAAAGTTTACTCTGTCAATACAGAGCTTGTAATACATCTTCTCTTTCAATAATGGTTCAGAAGACCTGATGAAGCCCATGTGCCACCCTGGAACCCATTCTATACCACTGTCTTGAGCTTTTATTCTGATTTAGAAGTCCTCAGCTGTTTCAGTGATGGACAGAGAAAAAAGCTAATGGAGAAATAACTGTGTGAGTCTCTGATATAAATATCCCACCTAAGACAGTGATGGCTGTACAGACAGTGCATTTCAAAGTTTGATGTGAGTTTTAAAAGAAGCCATAAAAATAGAAAGAACTGCATTAGTAACATTGAAGAGTGAAGATAGATAGATAGATAGATAGATAAATGACATATTTCCAGAAGAGCAGCAGTTGTTCCTTTTGACAGAGGCATGGCCATGTCACCAGAGACCACAGGGTAACAGCAGTTCAGCGTGTGATCTGTGCAGATCTGATGCTCATTTTTTAAGATGACTGCTGAGGATCAATAGTTTTTATGATTGCAGATTACAAACCTTGCTTTGCTTTGGCAGCTCACAGTTCTCACCTCCAGCTGGAGGTAGGGGGGAACTGCTCCTCCATTAAACGAATATTTCTTGATACACATCTGCCACCAGGGCAGTCAATGACACTGAAATAGTTGAATGCTGTTCACAGAACAGGTGGAAAGCCAAGATTAGGACTAAAGATGAGCTGATCAGAAGATTTTTCAGCATGATCCATGACTATCAAGTTAAACTTACTGAGGATTCATAATTAACTTCCTCACCCACCCAAGCAGAACACAGATCATTTTGAGTTGCTGGTGTTAAATCTGTTGATGCTCCTTTGAACAGGTTGGACTCAGAGGCTTGTAACATGTTTTTCCTGATTCTCCTGTAACTTCTGCCACCAAAACTGTGCTGCTGTTCCTGCTAACACAGTACCACATGTTAGCAGATAGATGTAGTTGCAGCATCTTGATAGATGAGAGCAAGAAAAAAAAATAGGGTTTTTAGTTCTAGCTGCTTAGGGGGGTTACACGACATGGGATAAATAAATTCTGTGAGGCCTGAGAGGAGGTGAACTTGGAACGGAACAAAATTACAGCAATTTGTTCAGTAAATCCACAAGGATTATTTCCAGTCACACCAGGACATGCTTGCATAAATTGTGATTGAGCATAAACTGGCAGTAATTTTTATTGTATTTTTGAAAGAGGAAAATGTCTTCACAGTAGGACCAGTGCAATAGGATTGTAGATGCAGACACGCTGTCTGTGATACAAAGTACTCAATAAAATGTGAATATGGATGACTTAAGGTACTGCTCATGCATATGAATGAAGAGAGAGAAGAGGCAGAGAATGACACAAAGAAGCATATTTTTCTCCATAGTGAAGTCAATGGGAACTTTACTGTTTTCAAAATTAGGAGAAACCACCAGACTCTCAAAAAACAGTTTGTCCTGTCTATCTGGGTTTCCACAGACTTTGTTTTCCTCTTCCGTGTTCCAGATCTTGGCTGAAATACAGAGACATGGATAAGACTATTAATTTCATAGAGAAATGAGGAACAGAGTGACTTGGATGCAGAGCACAGAGCATTTCCTTCTGAGCACAATATGTAACAGCAACAAAGCTGCTGTTCCCATCTGTTGCTGCTTATAATGCCATCTTACACTATTCCTAGTGCACAAAATAGTAGTATGTTAGGTAGTGTGTTGCATAAAATAATACAGTTTTGTTTAAAAATTTGTTAGTTGTCATAGGCATATCCATGGCCTCACAGGAATTTCCAGTGCCATCAGTGAAGCCAGATTCTGAAGCAGGGCTTTGAATTTAATCTGAAAGGCCTTATGCAAAGTAAAGAGATAAGCAGAAAAATTACAACTATTTGTTTAAACATATATTTATTATATTTTTTTTGAAATTGTGCTATTGTATTTTTATTATATTAAGTTTTTAAAGTGCCTAATATGCAGGAAAAGGATGTCCCTCTCTAGGTTAAGACATTGTTAACAGTGGGACTCCTTCCATGTCCCTGAAAGTGCTGTGCTGTGAATTTGTAAATCTTGTTAATTTTTCAGGATGGTCAGCCAAATGTTGCCTTTACGTAATTCCCCCTTATTTTCTCAATAAAGGCTTGATATCACACAAAAAGTCTTGAAACATAAGGTGTCTGTAATTGTACTAATTGGCTGTATTCTCCACACTCAACTGGACCATTGTTCTCCACGTGCATTAATGGCTTTTTAAAGGCACATAGGAGCCTGAAAAAGAGAATTTTAGGAATGTGCTCTTAACAGAGCGGGTAGATTTTAGCTGAGGGTGTTGATCACTGTCATTAACTGGACAACACCATACATTAAGTAACCTCATGCTACCACTGGAGCAAAGAATTGTTCATAAATGGAAAAAATTAGGCTTGGAACAAGGGATCTGTTACTTTAAAATCTCAAGTCTTCAATTCCTTTCCATTTTGGTTATTTTGATTTATTTATGTTTCCTTTAATTAAGCAACATGAAAACAATGAAACAAAATTAATGTTCAATGAGACAAAAGGTAAATGCAACCTTACAAATGAAGTTCAAACTTCCTGCCAAGTCTCTGAGTGGTTTTGTCCTATGCAGATAATTCTGGTGCTCTTGTTCCCTCCCACTTCTTTCTTACTGATCTCTTTTGGCTTCTTGGCTTCCTTTTTATTTCCTTACATATTTCATGATGCCTTTTCAGCTCCAAATTCTGTTTTTGCTTAAGCTCTAGGTATTCCCTTATGACCCTACTGGTCCAGTTTCCCACTTTGTCTCCTCTTGTGCTGTGTATATTTGTTATGAAACTTGTGCAAGACTTCTCTGGAACTTAGGCCAGTGAGAATAGAATGGTCTGTGTAGGCAACACTGCAGAATATGAAATTTTAATGGCATCTGGTAATAAATTCAGCCTCACTGTAGGGTCCCAGACAAAGTAAATAATCATCTGAAAAGATCCCTAAATTCTGCTGTCACTTACTGCATTTTGGAAAGAGATTTAGGAGACTGTTTGTTGGCAAGGGCCATAAAAACACTAAGAACATTCTGGCTAATTAACTACACAGGTGATCAAGATGCAGTATTTACATGGTTTTGGGTGGGGGTTTTTTTAGTGTTTACATTATTTCTTTGCTCAGTTCAATTTGCTAGCACCGATTTAAAAAAAAAAATTCAAAATATACTATTCAGCATTTATTTTTGTTAAATTTAGTGAATCAGGCAGTTAAAAATCTATTTGATTGATAATAAAACCAAACCAAATGAACCCAACAAACAAAAAATCAGTTTTGTTTTGTTTCAAGGGTCTTGTACATTACAGTAAAAGAATACTTAAATTTTCCTCAGGCCAAGCATATTTCAAAGGTGATAACCTTCCAATGAACACCAAAGAATGAAGCATATAGGCCTTCAATTTCTAAATTTTAGAAATCCAAATATAAGCTAAAATATGTCAAAGTTATTTATTTTGTTTGAAGAGTCTGAGAGTTTGATTAGTATTGAAGTAATTTTGAGCTATCTTAGATTAAGTATCAATTAAAAAAAAACTCAAAACATGTCACAATAACCAACTTTGAGGAGGCTGAAGCCTGATGTGGAGTATTTACAGAGCTAGACATCCCCAAGCCAGCCACATAACAACCAACATCTCCTAAAGTCAGACATTAATCAGGCACTGCCATGATTTTACATTGTTTTCCAAGGAAACAGATTTTATGGAATCACATTGTCCATCTGCCTCTCCAGTCATTTTCTGTCTGCCAGAATGATCATAAGACTTTGATTAATTGATATATTTCAGCTCAATCCTATAGAACAAAAATCTCCAAACTTCTAAATTCCTAGATGTTCTTTGACAGAGAATATCTAAATTGTGGAGAAAGTCCATAATAGGACCATATGCAGACAAAAACTGGATTTTCAATTAAGAGTTTCAAGTAAACCTTTTAATTCTTTTTTTGTTTGCTTTTCCATACTTGGCAAGCAGCTTATGGATAATTATTATTCCCAAGGAAACCATCCCATATGATAATGGACAGCACTACTCCAGAATGCACAGTTCTGAGTTGGTACTGAGTGAAAATGAGCTGAGAATATACCAGAAAAATGCAGCTAGAACAGAGCCAGAGATATCCAATTGCTTTTGGGTGGGCTGAAAAAGATGATGGAGAAGGGAAGAGAAGGAATGGGGATCTTTAGCCTTGGTAATAGAGCCAAAAAGGAATATAAAACATAAGCACACAGTAATTCAGAGCTGTCACAGTCATCAAATACATTTGTTATAAAGATTTAGAAAACATTTGTCCACCAAGTTTGAAATTGGTAGCAAACACCCATCTGCAACCCACGTCCTCTAACATGGACATTGCAATGACCAGAAGAGTTGAACAGAAAAACTATAGAGAGAAACGTGACATCCTGCCTTACTGCCCAAGGGATTCACCTCAGAAAATCAGCTTTTTGTCTTTCCTGCTTTAGAGATAGTTTTCTACTTTAATTAAAGCAATAATTGAATCTGTGGAGATGTTCAAAGCCAGGTTGGATGGGGCTTTGTGCAACCAGGTCTAATGGAATTTTCCCTGCCCATGGTGGGGGGCTTGGAACTAGATGCTAAGATCCCTTACCACCCTAATCATTCTCTGATTCTATGAATTACATCTCCAAACCATTCCAAAGTAGATGTAATCTCCATTGTTGGATCATTCTCTTTCTTTTGGTAGCATCTTAATAAAAAAACTACAATGAAAATAGCACTCTATTACACCAGCAAAGACCTGAGCTTTGTGCTGAATTTGTTGTGTTATTAACTCAGAAATCCCAATTGGTTAAACCCATCAAGGAAAGAAATCTAACTTCTGCAGCTTTTTGTATCCATTGGCCATTGGAAGTGAGAGAGATTCTGAGCTCTTCCATTCTTTCATGTCCAGACAGCTTTGGATGTGTTCAAGGGAGAAAATTTTAAGATGCACCCATCTTTATGACAAAAATAAATTTCAAGGGCTTGTGCAGATGTGGACCATGTCTAAACATTTTTAAAGACTTTCTGAGCATGGCTAAATTAAATAATGAAAGGCAATATAGAGTTCCTTGACACAGAAGAAATCCTTTTGATTAAGCCACAAAATAGAATGTAATGTCTTACTAATGCCATTTGGGGTAAAAATAGAAGATGCTCAACCACTTCCATTAGATAATCTCAACAGTTATTTTCATTTGAAAGAAATGAAAAAATACAAAAACCTCTTTGTGCAGTATTTAGAAAACTTTATTTTTTTTTCTCCAGCATGGAGGGAAGCAAAATCACAGAAGTAAAACTGATGAACACTCAGTCAGCAAAGAAAATTATTCTTCTTAGAAAATCAGTTTATAATACAGATTGTGATTGAAAGAGTGGATTTTGAAGGCTTGAGAAGGTCCTGTAGAGAAATGGGATTTTGCTACATACCTACCTTTGACACTTACCAGGATTTTAGAAAAACTCCTCCCTGTGTCAAAATTTTTCTGTTCTGAGAGTGTACATACTGAAACATGCTATTTCTTTTTTATTATTATTATTTCTTTGAGTAACAAAACATATCTCTCTGAAGATGGTAGGATTCAACCTCCTGCTCATTTTTATTCCTCCCCACATAATGCTGACCTTCTTAACACTTAACCTAATCCTTACTGTTACCAAATATTAATATCCTTAAATTACAATAGGTAGTATAAAAATATTTAAGTGAATGGCAGTTCTTCCCCTTCTTTCACATCTTCAAAACTCTTATCTATCATCAAATCACAAAATGATTAAGATTGGGCAAGATCTACAAGGACATGGACTGAATATCAGCTTGTTCATTAAACAATATCAAGAAGTGCTGCACCCGATATTTTTGAGCACTTCCTCTTGGAAGGAAATGGAAAAAGATGCATTTGTTTGTAATCCTTTCTGATTAGTACAACACCCTGTTAGAAGCTGAACTGCAGCATCAGAAAAATAATGATGCACATCAAATATGCAAATGGCAGAGGAGAAGCTAAATGGAGCTTTTTGCTGTGAGCTTGCGCAGGGCTGAACTTGCCCCTTGCGAATCAGAGAAGCTCTGATGTGGATTTCAAGGTTTTTGTCACCCTGTGAACTGCTGCTCACCCTCAGCAATGTGTCATCATTAACAGTATCTTCCCTCTTTTTAAAGCAGTAGGCCATCATTAATTCCGAGCTGCTGCATTCCTCAAAGTGCTTAGCTTGAATGCAGGTTTAATAAAGTGGAGGCACATAAAGTTAGTTGTGTATGATGAAAATGAAAATGGAGAAGGAAAATAAAGAAAATAAAAGAAAACAAGGGGTGAAACAACACAGTTTTGCTAATGTGTTCAAGGAATAAATTGAGTTTAAAGAAAGTCCAATCCTTCTCCATTTGTCATTATCGTTGGGGCATCCAAAACTGAACTTGAATGTTTCCTATTGATCTTGATGTCTTTTGTTTTATTTTATGAAGGAGTTTGCAAGGTATTCTGTCATCTGATGGAATCTGATGAACTCTGATGTTCCTCCCCAGAACAAGTGATTTGCAAGGGACAGGTTAAACAGTTAAGAAGTTAACATGACTCTTCTACAAATGTCAGGAAATGGAAAAGTGGTATTTTACACTATTTAAAATATTCTATATTTATTTCTGACAGTGGGAAATAATTTAGATTGATGCATCTGCTGGTTTCCTAGATGTACAAATAATTCTTTAAGCTCTTTTAAGCAGGGTTATTCCTGCACATTTTTATATAATCTGGTATGCTTTGAGCATTAATGGCTAACTAATAATGATAAAAATATTTATTCATGACATGGAAAACTACCATCGGGGAGTTTATATTTTTTTGGGTTTTGTTTTTTTTTTTTTTTCCCAGAAAGAGAGAAATGATAAAACAATGCAATAAAATGGGAAAAAATTGCCACACAAGTGAAATTAACTGAGTTGGAATTACTATAACTTTCCCTAGCCTCACTTTATTTGACTTTACTTCTTTTAGCTCTTCAGTACTGCCCTTGTTGAAAGAATCTTAAACTTTCTATTCTTTGCTTTAGGATGAGTTGATGAGGAAAGGGTTTCCTCTGCTTTCTTTTAAGCATGGCCCCAGTTTGCTGCTTCACCACAGTAAACATTCACAGTTGTGCATCTCAACCCATTTGTCCTTCCATTTCTTTCCATTTCTTGCCAATCTGAGGCAAAGATCAGTTGCAGCTTGCCAGGAGTGGTATCCTTACAAATTTCTCTAAATTCAAAACTTTTATTTATTTGAGGACAATAAAGTTTGGTAACAATAAGGTAGGAAAGAGTCATGCAAAATCATTATTTAAATTAAGCTTGATTTTTAACCTCTTCTTTGCTGTGAGGATATAAATACATTTTATTTAAATTGAGATGGTGAAATGAGGTGCTTAAATAAGAATTCTATCCATCCTTGGGAAAATTTGTTGCTGGTAAAGGCTGCATTTGAATAGGAGGGTTCTGCAGCATTTGAATAATTTTTATATTATTGATCATGCAGAGATATATCTCAGTGCCCAGAAAACAGGTGTTTCTCTCCTGTCCAGTTAAGATACTTCTTAAAATGCTTGCAGCCTGCTGGCAGGGAGCTAAAACTTATGATTGTTTGGAGAGTGTAACTAGTCAGTTCATTCATTATTGTGTAAACAGCTCCCAGTCTGAGTTCCCACCTGAGGGGTGTCACATCTTGTGGGGACAGAAACAAGCTAAAGTGTCCCCTCTTCTCTGCTAATGTTGCAAAGAACTTACAGTGTGCACACCTTCAATTTAAACACATTAACAGAATTTCAAAATGCAAGAAGGATTCGTGGGGTCCCTTCTGTTAAAATTTGGAGGAATTCCTGTGTGTTTATTTTGCTGTTATTTCCTGATAGAGTTTACTCATCCCCCTTGTAGAAACGTCATTGTCACTCATTTTAGCCATGACACAGAATTTATTCTATCTTTTTTTTTTCCATTATAACACTTCTGCTAAAATATATATATATGTATATAAATCTATCTGGTTTATGTGACAAGGTTAAATCTATTTAATTTATGTAAGAAGGTTTTGGTTGCAGGGAGGCTACAGGGACTGGTTCTGTGAGGTGTTGGAAGTTCTCCCATGCTCAACACAGTCAATAGCAGCTGGCTCCAAGATGGATCCTTGGTGGGACCAAGGCTGAGCCCATCAGAGATGGTGGGAGTGCCTCTGGGATATCAGGAATAAAAGAGGAAAAACCCTGCTGTGCAACAGCAGGATGGGAATGAGAATTTATGAGAGAAGCAGCTCTACAGATACCCAGGGGAGTGCACAGGGAGGGGCAGGAGCTGCTCCAGGTGCCAGAGCTGAGGGTCCCCTGCAGCCCCTGGGCCAGCCCATGGAGAGGCAGCTGAGCCCCTGCAGCCCATGGGGGGCCATGGGGGAGCAGAGATCCCCCTGCAGCCCCTGGGCCAGCCCATGGAGAGGCAGCTGAGCCCCTGCAGCCCATGGGGGGCCATGGGGGAGCAGAGATCCCCCTGCAGCCCCTGGAGGACCCCACACCAGAGCAGGGGGAAGCTGTGACCCTCTGGGAAATCCACATTGGAACAGGGTCGTGGCATGGACCTGTGACCTGTGGAGCAAGGAGCCCATGCTGGAGCAGGTTTGATGCCTGGGCTTGTGACCCCACAGGGGATTTACTCTGGAGCAGGCTGTTCCTGAAAGACTGCACCCCATGGACAGGATCTCTGCTGGAGCAGCTCCTGAAGAACTGCATCCCATAGGAAGGACTCACCTTGGAGAAGTTCATACAGGGCTCTCTCCCATGGGAGGAATCTCACACTGGAGCAGGGAAGGAGTGTGAGGAGCAGAAGTGATCTGATGAACTGGTCATGACTCCCATTCACCACTCCCTGAGGCAGAGGCTTCAGGAGTGAAATTAAATCTGGGCAGCAGAAGGCAGGGGGAGGGAGTCACAGAAAGTTGTTTTTAAGATTTGATTTGATAGCTCCTCACTCTACTCTCAGTTCTTTGGTAGCAAATTAAATTAATTTCTCCAAGTGAACTCCGTTTTGACCCTGATGGCAATTGCTGACAGCAATTTGGACATCATGAGGAATTTCTTCACTGAAAAGGTTGTGAAGCATTGAACAGACTGCCCAGGCGGAGTCACCATCCCTTGTGGTCTTCAAGAAAAAACTGGACAGGGCACTCAGTGCTGTGGTTGAATTGACAAGGTCATGATCAGTCAGAGGTTGGACATCATGACCTTGGCAGTCTTTTCCAACCTAAATGATTCTGTGATTCTTTGATCTCTCCCTGCCCTTATCTTGACCCAGAAGCCTTTTGTTTTGTTTTCTCTTCACTGTTTAGATGAGGAGGGGATTGACAAGGCAGATTTGGTGGGCACCTGGGTCAATCCACCACAATGAAATTTTGGAAAATATTTATGTTGAAGTTATGAGCACAGTAAGATCCATCCACAACATGAGCATGGTGGAAAGAAGAAGAGGAAAGTCACAGTGATCACTGTAGCACCATTTGAACTGACCTTTCTGCCCCTCATGGGGCACAGAGTGTATGCATCAAATTTTCTTCAGATATATCCATTATATTCTACAGTGAGTCATTCTTGCTAAAGGCATAAAGCCCTTTGCACTCTCAGTTTATTGCCCAAGTGCAATTTTTGTCTCAAGATTTGCTTGGTTTTGGGCTTTCATCATTTCTGAAGTCTAATTTTCAACTAGAAGAACCATTTTCTTTCAGCAAACCAACTTGCAATACTTGAAGAGAAATAATGGTTGAGTTTCCATGCTCTTGGGTGTCCAGTGGAACTTAATAAAACTCTTTGAGCTTTGCAAAATTAAAAAGTTTTTCATTAGATAGAAGAGATGTAAAATTGCCATATCTGCTGTAAATCTGTGTGTATCTTATTGTTCTTAATAATGATGTAATGACTAAATGTTTCTGCAATTCCATTGGCTGGAAAAAACTTTTTCTTCAATTTGCCTAATGAGGCAGATAGAGAAAAGAGCTTCTTGCAAAGAGGATATCCAGACTGCATGTGAAATGACACCAGAAATGCAAGGAATGATGAAACTTTAAGTACTCATTTCCTCACATTTCAACTGGTGGCTTTTATGAACACTTGACTTATCAATGCTTTCTTTTCTCACCCAATTTCCCCATTGGCTTTTCCATCTCTAATCTCTGTGAAAAGAGGGACAGGTGGGAAGGAGGAGCAGAATTTTTAGGATTTTTTAATGACAGAGCAAGAGTAAAACTAAAGTTAGTTCAATTTTTTTATGTGCATATTTGACTTCCCTTTGGCATTGCTTTTAATAATCTAAATCTGAATCTCCATTCCAGCCATTCAATGTCTGCTCATCTTTAATGTATCACAGAATAGTCACAGTCCTGACTGTAGAATAAATTTATAATAAAAATTTATATTTAGGAAGTTAACTATATTTGCAGCATTTGGAGGAAGTTTTCAATTGCCTAATTTGAGAAGTTTTATATTATATATCTTGTATAAGAATTTAATGATACTTGCCTCTGAGGTTGGAAATTTGACTTGCATAAAAGATGCATAGGATTGCAAAAAAATACACAAAAAGCAGACATCCACCTTTTCTTACATGTCACCTACCACACCTGCAGAAAGTAACCTTTTGTAGTTTCCATTTTGCCTGTATAAAAATTGCAAATCAGACTCAGCAAAAATTATACAAGAACAGAAGAGCAAAGATTATTTAGCAAAGAGGAAGGGAAGCTCACTGAGTCCTCATTATAAATTAAATTGTATAAAGAAAAAAAGAGAGAATGCTCTATACCCTTTTTCTGAGTCCAAAGATAAGTCACTGTTTCTTCGTAGGGTGATGCTCTATGGAAAGATGAAGTAGATTTTTTTTTTCTATTATAGTGTTTTTCAATTTCTCATTTATCCCAATTGTAAAGTATATAATTCGTTGATATGACTCCAAATTTCAGTCCTGTGCAGGCCTCACTAATAATGTGAAAGCTGATGAATTAGTGAAGTAATGACAGTAAATATTTTTGCTTGATTATGGAAAGGACATCAGGAAAAATGCTAGAGATTTGTTATTCTTGTGATGGGGATGTTTGAACTACAGACATAGAAAGAAATTTTCCGTAATTTGGAGTAGTAAGATTATGGGTTGCAGAACCAAACAGAGATCAAGACATATTCCCTCAGACTTCCAAAATGTATGAAATATGTCTAAAGTAATGTGACAACCAGGTAAAAAACCTCTTTATCTCAGCATGAAAAATAGCAGGAAAAGGGGTGATTTTTCTATATCAGACCTGTACTGTTTTAACACTTGTAAATATTTTATAAGTCAGTAGGTTTTCCATTCCTCACTGCAATTTTTTAGAACTCTGGCTTGAATGAAACCATTCTGTAAATTGTATGATATAGCAGCTGCCACTTAGGGTGCTCTGGAGCAGGAACAGAGAGTCTGTGCTGTGGATGACGACTCAAGCAAAACCAATGTTGTTTATCCTAAAGGGAGTTGGCTTCCCTTGCACATTCATAAGATCAGATGTGATCTTCAGAATTTTATAACACAGAGCTATGTCCTGGTCCACCTCTCAATCCACTGGAGACATCAAGGGTGGAATAAAGTCTAACTTTAGTCATCTGTGGTGTAGATGTCTACATCTGAATTAGGTATCCGGATTCTCTTCCTGAAAGGTTGTGGGGAAGACTCAGCATTTAGGCAAGATCCATCTCATTCAGGAGTAGACATCTTCAGCAGATTGGGTGAAGCATCCCCCTGTTTCTCATTTCACTTCATCTCAGAGAAATAAGGTCACCTGGTTCAGATATTTTCATGGAAAAGCCTTCACAGCATCCACCTTCAAGACAGCAGAATCTACCTATGAGACAGGCAAAATAAATTCTACCCTTATTGCACATCAGCTTCCATGAGAAACAGAATTTTATTTGAAAAGACAGGAAAATTTTGACCAAATACTAGGAACTTAAACACTCAGCAAGATTTTTCTATAGAATAATTATTCCATGATTTTTGGTATGTTCTGCATCCGAAAGTTTGAAAACATGGGCCATGCATCATTGTGTAGATCAATATTAGTCTGAAAGGCTTAAATAAATTTGGTGGGTTTTTTCAGCAGAAAAAAAAATAATTAGGCTAAAAAAAATAATGTAAAATATTGTTCCAAACTTACTATGCACACAATAACTACAATTGCAAGATTATTCCCTTTTTAAGTTCCTTCAAGTGAAAATAGGCACTGCATTTTCATGCTCAGTAATTCTCAAAAGAATACGAATCACTGAACTACAGACCCAGTCTGCTTGGAAGGGACCACAGTGAGTTTTCCAGTCCAATTTCCCAGCTTAAGCTGGGTCATCGCAGAGCACAAGGAGCAGGATTGCACCCACAGATGATTCTTGAATATCTCCAGTGAAGGAGACTGCACACCCTCTCTGGGCAACCTGTTCAGTGCTTGGTCACTGCACAAGGAAGAAGTTCTTCCTCATATTCAGGTGGAACATCCTGTGCATCAGTTCCTGCTCATTACCTCTCACCTTTTTAGCTGAGCAGCGCCTGTTCCATCATCAGGGAGCTGGCCTTGATCCTTGTGGGTCCCTTCCAGCTCAGGAGGTTCTGTGTCTGTAGCTGGGAATTTCTGGGT
Organism: Pycnonotus jocosus; assembly: GCA_013400435.1. Classification (NCBI taxonomy): domain Eukaryota; kingdom Metazoa; phylum Chordata; class Aves; order Passeriformes; family Pycnonotidae; genus Pycnonotus; species Pycnonotus jocosus. The sequence goes on from VWYP01009380.1 coordinate 43,192, forward strand.
GTAATCATGCTGAGAATCACTTTTGAAGATATCCCAATGAATTTTTGTATTTTTCTTTTGTCTGAAAATTTTGTGTCTCTTGTAACAATAGCTCCTGTCAAGATGATAGCCTTTGAAGATTCACACTTTTAACAAGATATTTCTTTTCTGTTCTCTTAATTTTTCTGCTGACGCATTTTAAGTTTTATTTCCCCAGTTCCTCATTTCTCTTTCTTATTTTTTAAAGCTCAACAATACCAGTATTTCAAGATCCCTGTGATTTTATGTTAGATAAATATTTACCTTGCCTAACACTTTCTCACCCACCATGGCAATATATTTCAGGAGTCTGACTCTGCTCATCATCTTTGATTTTTGATTTTACAGAGTGATTATTTGTAGTGGGTGATGTCTTTGTTGTAACTTTCAGGGGTTCCTTTCAATTTCTGTGAGCAGACTTGCCTGAAAGATTCATCATCAGTGTCCAGAAGAGCTGCCTCCAAGAGTCACCCACTAAGACATGGTTTCTGTTTGCTTCCCCTTCCTCTAAGCAGTGTTGTAAACTTCTCAAACAACCTGTACACTAGAAATCATGAAAAAAATAAACATTCTCCTGGTTTAATCTATACTTTCCTCTATTTAACAGGGCTGCAGAAACAAAAAGTTCTTTTGTTTAGATCTCCCCAGGAACCACTTTGTCAAAGTGAGGACAGTGAAAGAAAATGGCTTTAATTGCTAGTTTGTTTGTTTGTTTGTTTTTAACCAAAGTAAAAACTTTTTGTAAGGGATTTTCATCATGAGAGAAGAAACTGACTTTTCTTTATGGCTGTAGAATCCTAGTAACTGTCTTTCTGAAATGACAATGTTCCTTTGTCAGTTATTTATGTGATTCACCATGTAGTACAAAGTAGTACAAAGTGAACAATCCACAAGTCTTTCAGAACCCACATACACACACATAGAAATGGTTCATAACAAGATCATATCAAGATCTTATATGTTTGCTTCTCACAATTTGCTTTTTGACACCATGTTCCTTCTAAAACCTTTCTTCTCACCCAGATTTCTCAACTGCCTTTCTAGTCTTTCCTAGCTTTTCTCAGCTGGAGTTTTGCTCATTCATTTTGGAATCAAGACACCCACATTTAAGTCTGTATCAGAGCTGGGAGGTCTCAGTTTCCATGGTGATCAGTGGAGTTCAGAAATTTAATAAAATATAGGTAATATAGGTAATATAGACCCAGTTTGTTTCTCTAAATATCTTTGCAAAACTTCATTAAATTATGTGCAAATTATTTGCTTAAACTGTAGTACTATTTCAGATGTTACCATGTACTGGCATAGATATTGAGAGTTGGAAAAAAAACTGCTTGAAGAACAATTTAAAAACAGGCAAAAGAGAGAGAGATGTATGAGATTGTGCCCCTTGGATGTTGGGAACCCTTCACATGGTCAGTGCTGGATGGATTCCTGTCAGGTGATGCAGAAGGCTGGGCAGGAACCCGCCTGTGCTGCAGGAAGGTGAAGTTCACATCATCACCATTTCCCAGTTTTATATTGCCCTTTCTGTACCCATTAGTCTGTTCTCTTCAGCAGCCAGTATTTTGCTTTATTTGCCATTCTTGCCTTATCTGCCCTCCTCAAATAGTCCAACTTGCTTCCTCTCCTGTTTTTATTTAATCTACAGCTTGAGCTTCCTTCTCTTTCACATGACCGTGAATAATCAAGCTGTGGCTTGGGCTGCCATTGTCTGCAGTGCAGCTGCTGGGTTCACACCTCTGCTGGACCAGCGCAGAACAGCCTGGAGAGGATGGAAATGAGAACAACAAAAGCTAAAATTCATCAAAAATTAAGAGCTTTAGCATTTCTTGGGAAATCACACCCAGTATTCCTTCCAATAGGAGGGGGAAAGAGAGAACCCTTACAGGGACAGCCCATGCGTTTTGCTCCTGGTTATCTCTGAAGTAAGGAGTCAGCAAATAAGCCGTGAAAAAGTGGGGCTCTTGACCTTGTATCTGATAGATGTGAAGGCTTAGCTAAAAAATACAAGTACAAACTTAACCTGAGGAAGCTCGCATCTGGGATATGTGGTCCTTGATGGCTTGCATTTTGAAGCCAAAATATCTATCAGTGAAGCAACTGTCAGCACAATTTCTTTTGCTTGATCTACAGTTTTTAGATCTGTACATGTCTCCTGTGTTTATCTCCAGGATGCATGCTTTTAAACATTTTATTTCTCATTTTTACAATGACATTTCAGAATGTCATTAAAAAGAATGATTTTTCCTCAAAGCAATTTACAAAGAATTGGGAATAAACATACAGAGAGGAAAATAAGGGCATGAAGTGTGAGAAGAAAACAAGGTTTGTTTAACATGCAAGGGGCAAAACCACCTTTCAATTTGAGGCATTTTTCCTACACAGAGTTACAAAGTACCAACATCAGTGTTAAAGGATGATCACTAATCTGAAATATGTTGTTTTCGCCCCACCAATATCTAGTTACAGTATTTTTATTTATTCTCTTGGGTTCTTCAAATTAGGGTAAGTCATCCATAAAGTCTCATGTATAATTCATGCTAAGATTTAGTGCACTGTGTATTTGCCCTGCTTCAGTAAAATCACATTATTATAATTTGACTTTTGATATAGAGTGCTTATTTATTTAAAATTTTAATTAGAGTCATAATTATGTCTAGTGTTCACAATAGTCAATTTTAATAGTAGACCTGGACAAAAAACAATTAAATCAGGATGCCTTTTTATAGATTAATTTTTTTCCTCCCCCATGCCCTAAATTAAAGTAAAAGAACATATGAAGAAAAAGCATATATATTTTGTTTTAAAGACGCAGTAACATGAATGGAATTAAAATTAAGGAAAGAGTCACTAGACTGGGAATTTCTGGAAATACAGTGTATTATCAGGATCTTACTTGCATTCTAGGTAAATAGGTAAATGATAACTCTGTTGAAAATACAGCAAATTTACTCGTATGAATGAACGGGAAGTCTGAGATGAAACAAATTCACTGAATCTGTAAAAGCTGTAGGGAAGGGTCTTCTGTGCTGCCAGAAAGTACAATTAGTAAGATTATTGTTTTTCCTTCTTCAAATATTAATTATGAACTAGTTCATATCTTAACAGAAGTTAAGACATATCTGTAATTATATCTCTCATAACAATAGCAGAACATCATAGCAGGCATTTATTATTTCATCTTCTTATTACATGAAAGTGATGTTCAGACTAATCAGATATGTACCAGGAAGTTTCTAGTTTTTGTCATCCAAGTACCAAAACAAAAAGCATCCCCTTATCAGCTTTCAGAGCCCAGAACAGCTTTCTGATAGTAGCCAGCTGAGTTATTCAGAGCCTCCTCCTCCTTATGAGACTCTTCAAATCAAACATTTCACAGAGCATCTTAATCAACACATTCAAGCCTTTCCTAAGGGATTCTATCCTGCATTCAAACTAATGATTACTTACTTAACTTTAATCAGCTGTTGACTAAAATGTAACACTTGGAAATAAACCCAGCAAGCTCTGCATGATCAGCAACTTGACCACTGGGTTATTAGCTGATATCTGTGGGTAAGCCTTAATGCTGGATATGGAAAGTGTGGGAGAATTCCAAAGCAGAGAGTTTCCCCTTGCAGATTACAGATCTGAATTTTCCACACCATCCTGGGATTCAGTGAGGGGCAGATTTCACATGTGTAAGACCACAGGTTTCCAGAATTCATCTACTGAATAAGAGGGAAAAGTGTTCCTGTCTGGCAGCATCTCAGAACAAGCAGGTGATGCTCCATTTATCACACAGACAAAAATCCATGGTGTTGCCAGCATGCTCCAATTTGATCCTTATTCCTAACTGGAACAGGCACAGGGATGTGTTTGGGGCACAGTGCTGCTGATTAATGACATGGCAGACCATGGCCTGAGCAAAGCCTTTTGAAGATCAGCACCTTAACTTCTGGCAGCAGGTTGTAGCTCCCAGCTAGAGAGTGAGAGCAGGACAGGAGCAAGGGAAAAAGAGAATGATGTTTATGTCCAGCCATCTGGCATTTTGGGGACTCTTTGGAGTGCTTGTGCATTGCTTTGTGCTTAATGGCCTTGCACGGACTTTTACTTCATGAGAACATTTAATCATTCTTTAATTCAATTTTATTTTTGGCCTTTGCAGAGTCTTACAATGAGTTCTTCAGTTTAATTATTTTCTCTTTTGAAACAGATTTCCTGTCATGTTCCCAGTTCAGCTCAGTGCTCTCACAGTGACATTATGCTGCCTGCACTCATTTCATAACATTCACGGTCTCCGTTTTCCTCTTCCAAACTGAAATCTACGCAACTCCTTGAACATTTCTCTATAGTTGAGAGGTTTTTTTGATAATTTTTTCCTCCTTGTAACATTGCTTTTGACATTATCTCTTTTGAGATATGGAAGTATACAACATGAATGCTCTGGATAATAATAATTAAAAGAAGAAAAAGCCTCTATTCCTTTCTAAAAAGGTCCTGCATCATATTTGTCCTCGTTAATCAAGATCATAATTTGTTCATCAACAATGGCAAAACCAAAAAGCCTAAAGTCATCAGGAAATCTATGTTGATTTTCCATTGCTTGCAATTTTCAATTTACCAATTCATTCTCACCTGAACAATATGCAATTTTTGCTTTTCTGATTCTTCCTCATCAGCTGGAAAAGCAGAGATTTGTATTATTAAAGAAAAATGGCTATGTCTTCTGCTATATAAATGCAAATTCATGCTTTAAGGATCATTTAAGTCTGAGAAGGCTATACTGAGTACAGAATTTTTTTTATGAACAGTAAAGGGTGTCCGAACTTACTTGAAATAGAATTTTACTCCCCTTAAAAGTCAATGAAGTCAAAGTAGTATCTCAGAAAATTGACTGAATAAAAGACTAACACATTTTAAAGCTTTGCTGAGAACATTTCCCCACAAAGACAAAGACAGTGTGAGTACTGAGCTAAGGAGAATTACGGTGCCTCAGCGTTTGTCAGCGCAGATCACTCTGCAGGAACCAAAGGCATTAATGAGGCAGACTGTGCCAGCTTTGAGCTAATCAGAGGTTGACAATGAGAGGATTATAGAGCTGAGGAAAGATCTTGTTCTCTGCCCTCTTCCTCAGCATTCTACCACTCCCTAAAGACATTTGCTACACCAAGGCAGTTCAGGAAACAGCAGCGTGCCATTTCAGATGGAAATGTCAAAAGAACTTCAACATATATTGTCTAGATCTGGTTTTAAGGCTCTGAAAAGGGATTTTGTTAACATTTTTCTGCAGTGATTACACTGGTTTGTTGAAATGTTATTGCAATTTCAAACACTAAGAGTCTTCCCTGGTAATCAACAAATACCTTTAGATTCTGGGAGAAGAGATACAAGCTGATATTCATCTAAATGAGAAATAATGGTACTTAATTTTACATTTAAGATACATGGTATTCATTAATTTGCTTGCTGTGAGTTTATCCTTTTTTATTTTTTTTTCTTTTATGATATGTATTTTGATTTTTTTACAGGACTATAATAGGATTATTCCTATTTACCAACATACAAAATAGTTAGACCTGTTCATGGTGCACCAGATTAGACTATCCTTAAATAAAATTAATTATCATCTGCAAATGTTTTTTCAATTATCCATGACACACTAAATTACAAACCATGACAAAATGTGGAAATCAGGTACATGTGGAACCCCAGCACACTCCACCTCTCAGTGTAGACAATCACTAAATTTCTCCTGAGAGGCATGAAAAGGACACTTCAAAGTCAGTCTGTCAGTTCCTTGTATTATTGTTCCTTTTATATCCTGCTTTTTTTTCTTTTCTGGCCAATTTCTTTTCAGTTAAAAGTTATTTAATTTAAATCTTCATTTATTTTAGCTATTTTTAATTATTTTCACTTACCCATGGCAGAAAACTGCTATGATTAAACTATTACTGTAACTATTGATGTCTTTAACCTGACCAGAAATAAGAAATGCAGTTACTGAGATACTTTTTGTTCCTTATTCCTGACAACTGGACTGCTGCTAAACAGTTAGGGATAACAGAGGAGATTCTGGAGATTAAAAGATGTTTCACTTATCTAATATGACAAGAAGAGAATGTGGGTGACATATTGTTATTCTACACAATATTCTGTGATTCACTGGAAGACAACACCTTATTCTTGTGCTGAATTGGCTAATTTGAAAAGCAAACCCTTTTGTTTTATAAAACTGTATGCTGCCCTTAGGTAGAGATCTATAGAGATGGATAGAGAATACCTTTGGTGAGTTGGTGTTACCTGAACATCAAATTTCACAAGCAGACAAACATCAGAGAGAAATTTCAGAGCTGACTTTTGTCAAAGCTTAAGTCAAACAGGCTGCAAAGGCCACCTAAGAGCATTTCTTCATGGAAAGGTGAGAGTTTTCATCATTTTCCTAAAGACTTTCATTCTGCCTAATCTTTTGCACATATAATTTCCTAACTCTCACAACAATGGCACAGAAGAAAGATCCCTGTGTAAGCTACCTGTGGGTCAGACAGAAGGTTGACAGGAACATAGATAGTGAATAACTTGCCTCAAATATATAGCTGGCTCCCCACCAAATCCATATTCCTACTGCAGGTGAAATAAGGCAGTAAAAGCAACGAGGTTATTCACAAAACCTTTCTCATTGTGCCATTTAATTTTTAATTATTATTATTATTCCCTTGTATTCAATTCTTGCAAATCCTCAGTGCCTATCCCAGTCACATGCACTCACCTTGAGGATGCTCTTAACACCCAGGGCTAAGTCTGCAGATTGTCAGCAAATTTGCAACCTTGCCAGTCCTTCGATTTCTAAGGACTGTGGAGCCCTGCTCCTGCCTCATCCTGATAATGATCCTTTAGAGTCATGAAAGCCTGTAGCTGAATAACATGGCTCAGAACAAATATCAGCCAGGGAAATCGTGTGAAATGATTGTCCAGAATAAAGAGAATGAGATTCATATTTCCTACATTTAGCCATTTACATAATTGTAGGCATCTGTGCCATAGGTAGGTAAGTCAGGTCCTTTATCGGAGGCAGTAGAAAAATAGACATTTTCAGGATGAGATTCCCATCTCCTGAGGCAGGTGTTCCTAGCACAGGTTGTGTGAATGGGCTCCTGAAAATGTCTTTTTTTCTCTGTTGAAACCCAACAAAGAAAAGAGCTTTGACAGATAAGTCATACAAAGAGGTTCAAACTCAGACAAGGAAAGCCTTATCAAGAAATCTGTCAATGACAAACTTAATGACAAAGCTACATTTTATGATGACTCTTGAGATGACAGGCTTTGTCATAACATATTCAATGTGCTAATGTTAATGAGAGGGGAAATAATTAATTGTACAGACTTTCAGCAGAAGAACTCAAATAGTTTCCAAATATTACTCATGGATTTTATTGCTCTGGAGCAACAAAAATGAGGAAACATTTCAAAACATAAAAATAAAAACTAGCATACATTTTAAGAAATGAAAACACTTCTTATTTTAGGTATTTTATTATATTTTCCTGTTATTATTCGTTAGCTTTTTGTGGTATCAAGGCAAGTGGTTTATTATGAACAAGTCCACAAATTTCAAAAGCTTAATGCATTTGAACACATATTACTGCACTGTGCCAAAATGTGCTTTCAACACACATTATCCATTATCTATTAATTTGTATTATTCTCTGTAATAAATTTCAGTTATGTAGTCAAAGAGCAGATAAAATTTCACGTATCTGACAACTGAAAGCACAACATGAACAGTAAATACTTTGATGTGCAAATTAGGATTAAAATTATCTTGATAAATTATTACTGTATTCTAATAATTCACTGAAAGAAAATAAGACAAGTTCTCTTACAATTTGCTTAAGAGACAGGGAATTAAATTATAGATAACATTAATAAGTATAAAAGAATTAATTTTAGTTCTTCTAAATATTTCACAAATTGAGTTTGCAAAAGGTTAAACTGAGACGTGGTACGTTATTATGTCCATTCATTATTGATTAAATAGTAACTGTGAACAAGACCTAAATCTTAGTGTGCATGACTCTGTACAAACCATCTCTATTGTGTGAGATAAAGAAACTGGAGACAACCTTTACAATAATAAATATCCAGTTCCATGTTATTTTTGTAATGGTGTTGTGCTTTCAGGTAATGTCTTTAAGTATCAGTTACTTTCTTATTGCAGTGATCAATACTCTTAAGCAAAGACAAGAAATGCTTAAGAGTTTAAATTATCACAACAATGTTTTGCTTGTCTAAATAATTAACTTCTTACCAGCGAAAATCAGATCTTGACAAAGAAATAACATTCAAATGAAATATTTTAAACTATTTTAAACTAATATAAAATATTGAATGAGACTTTTGAGACAACTATGCATTATCTTATTTGGTTTCATCAAAATCTAGAGGATTTTTTTTTCTTTTCTGTACGAGTTCAAAAGCAATACCAGTGAAGAGGAACCAGATTCTGAAGCTTTTGAAAAGTGGGTGTACTTCTTTCAAAATCAATTAATTAATGTATTTACATACAGATAAGGTAAGAAAATATCCATGGGACCAGTCGTTATCTGTATCATAAAGTTTACTTTAATAAAGAATACCAGTAATAGAGGTGTATGTTCATGTGCCACCAAGATCAAAAAAATGAGAAGAATAGGTTTGCTATCTGTGAAAGAGTAAGATAAAATACCCTGATGTTTTGAATTCTTCAGAAGAGGCTTTTTTGAAACCAAACCTTTTCTGTCCTGTCCTGTCCTGTCCTGTCCTCTCATCTCATCCCCAAAGTATTTCAGTCAGCATCAATTTTTTTCTGAAAAATTATGTTATATTTAAATATATTTATTGAAAAAAATATTTTAATATTGTTCTATTTGTATTTCTACCATAAAATGTTACCTCAGCCAGAGGTACTTGTAGGCTATTTACTCCTTAAACTATCACAAGCTGGAGCACATTTCTCTCAAGAATTTGCAAATCACTTTGTCAAATAAAATCAATATCATTCATTTATTTAGTGAAGCCTATATCAGTTTTCCAAAAACACTGCAAGGAATTTGCACTCACCCAGCTCTGCAGTTTTTAGCATTTTATTGTACACTTTTAACCTGCACAATTCTGTCTCGCTCTCTTCTTTTTTTTTTTTTTTTGTTTGGTTGGTTGGTTGGTTGGTTTGTTTTGTTTTGTTCTCTTTTGTTTTGTTTTTTGGGGTTGAGTTGTTTTTCATTTTTTTTCCTTTTTTAAAAAAATATTTTTGCTCTCATATTGTTCCTTGAAAGCTTTTTCAGCAGGAACATCTTTAAAACTGCATCTTCAGCAGATGCCCCAAGACTAAGATGGTACAATGAAATGATGAAGCAGGCCCTTCAAAAGTATGAATGTTTCTAAACAATTTGCTCACATACATCTTTGTCTAGCTGCTTAACTTGCTTTTAGAGGGGAAGATTGACCCAATTTTCTCTTCATTTGTATGCCTCTAGTGCACTGATTCATGCATCATAGAATTTAAATTATCTTCCCTCGTACTGCGAGCTAAAATGTTGTCTTATCTGAAAATCCATTTCTTCTTAAAATACTCATTCATCACATATACCAGTGTGTTTCTAAAAAAGTATATCCATAAAAGGGATATAATGGACTCATGTCCTGTTATTTCAGAGAAGTTAATTGAAGCATTGTTCTGGCAGCAAAAGCTATGGTATAAATTAAAAATATAAACCTGGAATTTTGGAACCGTGTTGGAAAACCTACAGAAAGATGAGGGGGTATTCCTTAGGTAGATCCCAGCCTTTCACAGGACACTGGGAGTCTCTTTGAGCTGTGAAAGGCATTTGGGGTGAGGGCTGGTAGAGAGCTCAGAGCTGGTACTGATCAGCTTCCCGGTCTGAGCAGAACCACGTGCACAGAGAAAGAAGAAACGGCCCCGGTGTTCAATCCTGTAAAGGTACAACCTTGGATTCAAGCTGGTTTTGGGGCACAAACTCCAGGAAGTTGGAGAGCTGCCTCACAGGTTTACTGTGACATATTTTTCTTCTTTCCTTCACAAGGCTTCACTTTTTGGTTAGTCTTGGACATGTGAAAGATTACAGACAGATGGACAATTTTTACCATGTTTGGCCATTCTTCTGTGTTCTAAACAAGGAAATTGAATTTATATGGTGTTTTGTGTACGTTGCCTTGTGTTGTATTGCTAAGGATGAATTTATGGAAAACTAAAGATTCTGTACTTTTAGAGTTACTATTTAAAGAGTTACTAAACTAAAGAGTTTACTGTTTATAGAGTTACTATTTAAGTTTTGAGGGATCAGGTCCATGCAAGTCCAGGCTTCAAGTTTACACCATTTCTAGCTGCTGAATTTGTCACAAATTTTGCAGCCTTTAATGCTGAAAAACGAGAAAGCACTTAATGAAGAGCTTTTTAGTCTGGAATAAGCTTTCTCAACAGAATGATTTTCACAGAGGGCCAGGTGGAAACATCCTTCTTTCTTTGCAAACAGAAGGTATGGCTGCCTATTTGTTTTCTTGGGTTCTTTTGACTGTTTTATCTCTTTGATTTTGAAGAGGAAGAGGAGTCAGCCTTGTAGAAGCCAAAATTTTGTACTTACAGTGACTTGAATCGACAGTGCAACAGTTTGGCCATGGCAAAGACAGAGCAATACATAAATTCAATATTTAAAGGGGAGTGATAGGAGTTTCAAGTAGAACCTGTAGTAATAGCGCAAAGGGCAATTGCTTTAAACTGAAACAGGGTATATTTAAATCAGGCATAAGGAAGAAATTTTGCATGATGAATCACTGGAATAGGTCACCCAGAGAGGTGGTGGTTGCCTGTAAACATTAAAGTTCAGATTGGGTGAGTCTCTGAATGATCTAATCTGGCTGAAGAAGTCCCTGCTCATTGCAGTGGCATTAGACTAGATGACCTCTAAACGTCCCTTCCAATCAAAGCTATGATTCTTTATGATTCTTTATGATTCTTTCTTTATGATTCTTTATGATTCTTTATGATCCTGTGAATCAGAGAAGACTTGTTGCTTTTGTGCATCTTTCTCTTATTATTCTTATCTTTGTCTTGAGGAACTCCTGTATGTTTATACAGCAACTTTAGACACAAAGAGAAGTAGTTTATTGCATAAAGAGACACATTTGGCTCAACAGGATAGAATACTCAGATTAAAAATTGCTGGATCCCTGCTTGTTCTTAAGGCTACAAACCAGCAGAAATAGTCAAAGAGAAAAAATAATGAAAGGTCAGAGCTATCCCATCCATTGTGAGAGGGCTTACTTCAGATTCGATTTCAGATTAATTTGCAAATTCAAGCTAGATTTTTCCTGAAATGAAGCAGTTAATCTACCCTCTAACACCATTAATAGAAAAGAGATCAAAACCAAACTTACACCTTCATCTGAGCAGCTGAGAAACACAAGATGAGAGGGCAACAAATAAAAGAATTAGAATTATCACATAAGTCCAGATATGTGGATGCAAACTTATGAGTGAATCCTGTTTTACCTGGAATGTTTTTCCAGTGCTGATTCTGTGCATCAGCCCCCAACTATGTTACTTTGCACGAGTTTCTCTCAATATGTACTTTTGTTAGACATTTTGTTCTAATCTGTGTTATCAGCATTACAAGACTAGACTGTAGGGTTAAAAAGAAAGAAAAACTATACAGAAATATACACTATTTTTTTTTTTGTGCTTGTGTTTTTATCTAGAGATGGAAAGACAACAAAAAATTAAGAAAATACTCTTTAAAGTTGTGTCCTAAACAATGTTAATGTCATATTTTACTTCATTTAGCTGAAGTCAAATGTCTCAAGTATATAAAAAGAAAGAATAGGGAGCTGCCAAAATGCTATTCTGCTGGACAAAGGAATATTTTTCTTAGAACTCTTTCTGTAATGAAACTCATAATGGATGAGAACTGTGAGACAGGAATTTGCTGTCATTTTCTCCAGTCAAGCAGAGAAATAAGGTAAAACTGACTACTCTAATCAGTCCTGTCTCATTCAAATCATCTCATCCTGTTTGGTTCAGAGCACAGAGCCTCTGCAAGAAAACACACAGGGAGAAGATGTAATTTTCAAAGAACAGCCTTCTGCTTGCACACCCTGCAGCAGATTAGCTTCTTGCAGCTAAAAGGGCACTGGGGCTCTTCAGTTGCCTCTCCCAACCCCAGAGCTAGCTGTGCTATTCCCTTACTATCAGCTTTGTCCTCTAAGAAAAGTTTTTACCCAGTCCTTGAGAATGGCAAATGATGGAAGAACAAGAAGTTTATCTTTATTCTCTGCCTGAACACCTGGCATTACTTTGTCTCTTGTATTCAATCTGCAGCTACTGGTGTAAGAAATCTGAGCAGTGTATTTTTGTCATCTATGTTTTTTTCAAGATGCCATTATTGCTGAAGGCAATCAGCTTTAACTAAAATGTCTTTAATGAGAGAAAAGAGTATATCAGAAGAAAAGAGGGGGGAGGAAATCTGTGTTTCGGGATAAGGACATTGCAGAATTAGATGTCAGAAAAAAGTGAAATCTAACTTCACACATCCCTGTAAAAAGCATTTACTTAGGCAGTCATTAGGATTTGTAGCAAAGGATCTTTAACTCATCTTTCAGGAAGCAGCAGGGTTGTGTCCTGAAAGAAACCATATCAAAGAAACATGCTGTAATGCAGGGACAAATTATCTTATTTGAAAATGGGTATAGGATCTTCCTACCTGCTGGGCTTAATTTAAAAGTATAGTGATGCATTATGGTAGGGAAAAAATAGAGCAAAGATAGAAATGAGCTGTTTGGCTATATGTTTTTGTACTGCTTTGTTTTCATTTCAGCAATAACTGAAATAGAAAAAATATGTTATTGAAGGTCATGTCTTCTCTACATTCCTGTAATTATTCTTTTAAAATGATCCCTTGAACATGCTAATTGGGCTGTCTTGAGAGACTTTGCCAGGTTTGCTTACAGGAACAATGTCACAGTGTCTGTTCACTGGTTGCTTTAGGTAAGGAGTGCTCTTCCTACTGAGAATTATGATTCCTTCATCTATGACCAGTCACTGGATGTTGAGGTGAAATATTTTAGGACATATAAAATAGCACTAGATCATCTGTATTTTAGCAAATGAGCTGCAAAAGAAGTACCTTTAGTTACCAAAAATAGCGATTGTCTCAAAACTCAGGGTGCTTGTCTTCAAGCATATTTTAGAAAAATCTGTTTTCCTTCAAGTCAGGGACTGTCTTTGAATACTGTTCAGACAACCAGCTGCAAATGGAACCCAGCACAATGCACCAATTAATGGCCTGTTGAAATGTGAATGCAGATCAGTGGGCCAAGATAGAGAATTGTGTAATGCCTTCTCTTTAGGAGTTTTTGCAGTTGTGTACCTTCAGGAGTTGCAACTTGCCAAGTGGCAGCCACACTCTGATGTATTCATGAGCCGTGCTTTGCCAGCAGGCAGTGTCAGTAGGAGCTGGTGGTGGAGGGGACAGGATGGCATGTGATTCAGTGAACCACAGCTGGGCTAAGAGCAAAAATCTGAACCAGGGCTTTCACTGAAAAAATCTGATTTTTCCAAGTGGAAATTTTAAGAAGAGCAGCCAACACTGGAAAGCACTGGGAATTTTCTCAGCCTCACGATAGAAATGATCAAAGCGAAGAAGTCCTGAGATTAACTAACTACCCAAATGCCAGTGTACTCAGCCATGAGAGATCTCATTTCAAACTTCTGCTTAATATGATTCAGATCAAAGTCTCCTTCATTCTAGCTGAATGCCCTAAATTCCATATTATAAAGTAATTCTCTCTTTACCTAAGTGAATTTTTAATTATTCTATATGGAGACAAAATCAGAGAAGTTCAATTTAAAGCATAAAATACTGAAGACAGCCTACACCACAAACACTCCCAAATATAAGGCCTATTTTTTAATGAGAGACTTCACTGTGAGTTTTCTAGCCTGTTTTAGCATTCTGGAAATCTAAGATCTTTTCCAGAGAAGAGGCAAAATAAGGGCTTTGGTTTCATCTTCATATAGAATGTGATTTTTTTTTTCTTAACTTTGATGGATAGGAGATGAGTTTGCAACCCTGCTCTAGTTTTATGGGGTTTTGGGGGGTTTTTTGTTGTTTTTTTGTTTGGTTTGGTTTGGTTTGGTTTTTTCTCGATAATCCTGAAAACATCAAGCAAAACTGTGCTCATTATTGCAAACCAATTATTTGCAACCTCAGGCAACTTTATGAATTACATTTTAGTTTAGTCTTGGCCTCCCTAGCTTTCCTTCAATTCAAGTGCTAAATTGAAATAGTTCTCCACTCCTGAATTATCCTCAGACTCCAATATCTGTGCAGCTTGGAAAATATTTCCTGAAAAAGAAGCTTAGTAATTGTCTGTTTAAGCTTGTCTGTTTAACAGAATAAGTGGTTACCTCAAAATATTTTTTTTCCTACTTCTTCCTTTTTTCAATCTTCCCTTAAACCATTTCCTTTAATCAGAGTTAGTAACCAGGACATGCAAACAGTAACTTACCTACTTATCAGTGGGGAGTTCTAAATATACATTTACTTAGGCATTCAAGCTACATGGCAGGTCTCAGCTGCTTATTGATTTTACTGCATTAAAATAGATGGTTTTGTTTAGCACTGAAAAAGTGAACAATTTTCCTGACACCAACCACTTGTTTAATGGTCTTGGAATAATCTATATTTCATTAAAATGATGACTTATAACACCCAAGCACTCTCCTGTCTTTTTAACTATTGATTTAAGGCAGTTTAACACTTCTGCACCATATAATAAATTGGTCTGGACTAGCAGCACTTTGTTATAAAGTCATTCTTAACTATATAAACACAAAATTGGCATATTTTAGAAATGTTCCTCAGATTAGTTTCTGGGAAAGGATCTTTCCCACCAAAACAGAGTCAGTACTTTTTTTAAAAGCCTCATAAAACTTTTAGGTAAGTAGAAGTTACCACAATCAATATTCATAGCATGATTTATAGGAGAAAGAAGCTTTCCATTAAATCCTGACCGTAAACCCAGTACTGTAAGGTATTTAGTACAGTAATCCATCTCGGAGATATTTTAAACTGGGCATTAATGGTGCTCCAAAGTCGAGTGACAGTGAATCAGCTGTACTACAGAGTAGTTAGGAACTTTATTACTGGAAATGATTCAAACATACCTAAGCCCTTCACCCCTTTATTCTCCAATCAGTGACTTCTTATTTTCCCATATTTTTTCCTGATCACTTTCTTAGCTCCTCTTATCACTAAAGCCTTGCTTTGATGTGGTGGGATAGATTCATCCTCCTTGAGCTTACGAGAAAGCAAACAGCAGAAAGAAGCAGGATTCAAACTTAATCTGGTTTATGAGCTGCCAGCAGGTACTCCCCTGCTATTGTCATGCCATTCCAATTCACTTGAAGAAATCAAAACAGATGTAGTTAAGAGATTGCAAAATTAGCAAAATTATTTTCTTGATGTAAAACACAAAAGAATTGTGTGAAAACACAAAGGAATGCACAGGAAACTGCACTGGAGGAATTAGTCACTCCCACACTACATTATACACTTAGAACAATACTCCAAATATGTTGCTCTCTTCCCCTCAAGTATTCATGTCTTAATTCAATAGCAGGATTTAGTCATATTAAAAGGGTAGCTACAAATCTGTTGCTCTTTCATAGGACAGCTAGTATTGCAAAGGAGAAAAATTATTCGCTACAGAATAAGATCATATTTTGCAGACACACACTATTGCTACTTCTCAAGGCATACAAACAGTTATTTCCTCCTTTTGCCCATCTAGAAAGAGAAACAAGGGGAAAAAAAATCTCATTTTAAGCAGAAAAATGTGATGACTAAAGTTATGTTCAGGAGGAGCCAGATGTGGTTTGAAACCTTTTTCCTTCTAAATTGGACTTCAAAATAATAACAGCCCTGAGAGACAGTAGAGTGATAATATTATTTTAGCTTTTCAGAGATGAACATCCAGAGTTCAGTGACTTGAAGTCAAGCAACAATCACTTACTCTTTGATAAATCTATAGACAGAAATTACTGTTGTGCTCTAATCACCTGAGATATATTTTCAGCTTTCCTGGACAATCACACACCTTTCTCCTGTGCAAGGGAGAAACATAATATCAGCAATTCTTCCACATGATCTTACTCTTACACTCGCATGTTTGCAGTAGGTTTGATGCTATCCTACTGCACAAGTTGTAATCAGATAAACAGTGCTGCTCATATACTGCAGTTTGGAAAATTCCGGAAGGAATTAGCCCTGTGGCACTAAGAGCCAAGGAAACGCAGAAAAAATACAAAAAAATGGCACAATCACTCTGTCTCATGAGATTCACTCCAGTACAGGGTTTTTTATGTCCATCAGCTGATAAGAGCAGAGCAGTGTGATGTCCCACCCTTAAAGGAGTACTCAAGATTCACAGATGCTTGTGATCAAAAGGAATGCAAAAAGTCAGAGCATCTGCAAAAGCTTACAAAGTTTTATTAATAAATGATGCATTTACCATGGAAATTAATAGAAGTTAGTCCCTTATGTGTTCATATGAGTACAGAGCAGGGGGGGTTGGATAAAAGAGTAGGGTGGAAGGAAATAGAGATGGATTAAAGTGGGGAAGAGAGAGTAAAAGGAGGAATAGAAGAATGAGAGATCACCAGCATCAATCCAGCTGATGGAGTGTCCAAGGTTTTGTAGATTTTTTCCCAGCCCTGGAGATAAGTTTCTTGCTTTCTGTGAAAATCAGTTCTCAAGCACCATCCATTCTTCTGGACTTTTCTGGAAATGGGTTGGAGGGTTTCAGGGGTCTTGAGTGGTCTTGACCTCACCTTACAGTCCGTGCCCAGTGTGTTATCTTCAGGAGAAAGAACATTTGTTCTGGAAAGGTGTTGCCCTACCTCCATGTGGCCCCTGCTCCAGCCACATCCTGGTCTTTCCTACATCATGTCCTTCCCAAAAATCTTTGGCTGGCCCCACAGCCACCCAGCTATCAGTGGTTTGGACATGAACATCAGCTCCCTTATCTTCCAGGCTTCAACAGAAGGTTACAATCAGTCCAAGTTATCCAAATGGGTTTTATGTAATTCATAGACATTACTATGATGAACCCTGTATTAAACTAACGTAATGAAGTTATTCAGTATTACTTCTTGAACTAATTAGAGCAAGAATTTAAAAAAAAAAAATCCATATATTATCTACTTACTATAAGGAAAGCATGTGAACAAGAATTTAGCTCATTAAATGAGTTATATATTAACAACAGAATAACACTTGGTTGTGTATGCACATCTGAAACTTAAGGATAAAATATGAAAAAAACGAGGCAAAACACTCACCACCAATATGTCCAAAGTGCAGACATCTAATGTGCTATGTAATGTTATCTAGTCACACATTATAGACTATATACATATACAGACTATATATGTTATAAAAGTTCACTTCTTTCTTTTGGCCTTTTGACAGGGTAACTTTCTCTCTTAGAGAAAGTAGCAGTAATTCTCAGACTCTTTCCTCATCATATTTGCTTGGTTTTTCTCATCTGCCCTGTGTAATCTGCTATGGAGTCCACTCATTCTGACCCTCACTGTCAGGGAAATCAGACACCTCTTGTCTCTCAGCAGGGATCCTTTTCCATTTGTGGGGGACCACATTTTATTGGATGGAAACCTGAGACGTAAGAAAATAATGGGACAAAGTTTTGTCTGTGCCTTGGCTCTGAATGGGGAGAGGAGAGAAGAGATAAGAATAGTTTCTACCTTGAGGTCCTTGTGTTTAGATGTCTGTGTGAAGAGGTTGACACATGAGCAAGGAATCTCAGTTTCTGTCATAGCCAGTGGACAGCCAGGGTTTGATTCAGTTCCCTGAACATTCATTTGGGATGGGTAGCTTGACTGAGCATTTACAGGAGACCCACATGACTCTGCATGCAGCAAGATGCAAGCAGCATCTGTAAGACACACAGGTTATCTCAGACCAGTTCAGATGGTAACACAAGACTGTTTTTAGGTACCTGAATAGCACATCTAATTAGTGAAGCCTGGGGCACAGTTCCAGCACCCCTAAAATAAACATCTACAGTTTGTCTGAATCATTATCCAGATTCCAGTGACCGAATAGAGCTCCTTTAAGTATCGGATTTCTAATTCCGATATTCTGGTGGTTTAGAGTCTTTTTCGCCCTCCTGGATGTTTCGGGGCAGATGCAAGAAAGAGACAGAGGCTTCAAGCTTCAGTTTCTCCAAGGTCAATCACTTTGTTTATTATTCCTTACCTCATAGTTCTCTCTGTGCCCAGCAAGGTCTGTCTTGAACACCGGCCATAGCACAACTGCTCTTCCCCTGAAAGCTTGTCCCCTTTTATACAGATTATTACGAACATATTGTTTACCATTCCCTACCAATGTCCACCATCCACATCAAACAGATCATACCCACTTGGCCCAATCTCCACAAGCCACATTGTGCTAATGTCACAGCAGAAAATGGAGGTGAAGAAGAAGAAGAAAAACCCAGGGAACCGCCCCCAAATCTCCATCTTGGCTCCATCTACTTCTATTATAGAAAACCTAAAACTACATATTTCTCACTCAGTGATAAGCTAAACTACTGTGTTTCACACTCTTGAGATTTGTAATTCATCTCTGCCTTGTGTCATGGTCTGTGACTCCCATGGACAAAACTGAAACCCCCCTGTTCTCCCCCCTGGACAGGGCTGTGAACACCCTGTACTGGGGTAAATCCTTCTTGTTCAGTTCCCAGACTGTCTGGTCAGGGTCTCCTGAGCTTCCAGGGCAGCCAAAGAGATGCCCTGGGTTCTGACACTTTAAGTAAAGCTGGAACTTGCACATCTGTTACAGAAGTAGGTACCTCATCTTAGATGTCTTAATATCGCACTGAATCTGCTTTTTGCATGAAACAAGGCCTGGGAAAATGAGGATTTTGTAGATGAAGCAAAGCCTACATGCATACTACCCCAAACCCTTTCTCCATGACCCAGTGCAGTGACCTGAATGAAAGCATATGTCAGCTCTGAATAATCTCCTCTGGGACCCAGTAGTAGGATAACCACAATAGTATTGTGCTCTTCTGGGGCTTATATTGTGCTCTTCTGGGGCTTATATGTCAAGTTTCTTATTCAGAGCTTATTCAGGTGCATCTCACATTACACTGTACCTTTCTGATACACCCTGAATGCCTTTCAGTGGTGTGTTAAGTGATGTAGCTAACATCTGTCACATGTAATTTGTCCTCTCTTTTTAACTCCCCAAGGGAGGCATTATGCATGCAGTGTAGCACTTTGTTTTAGTTAAGAATTCCTGCTTGCTGTTTACACATAAAAGATGCTGGGGCAGAGTTGCTGTAAGATGAAGGTCTCCTGCTGTGAATTCAGAGCTCTGAGTTTTTACCCTATTTTGAACCTTCACAAAAGGCTGACCTTCTGCTCAGCCATTTGTGAGTGGTTTCCCATGAACCGTAGTCAAAAGTGATTTACTACTCACAATGTTTTCTCTGTTTGCCTGACTGAGAACACTAATATGCCATTAATTAGCAGTTTGCTGGAAGGTGGTAAGACCTTTTGACTTCCTGAACCATCTGTGATAGTTGCTGTGCTTACAGTGCTAAGGCAGAAGCCAAAACTTGTGAAAGGAAGAGGGAACAGCAAGGTTTGTGATGATCCTAATTTTCTGTCACGGCTTGTTCCATGGTATCATACTGGGTTTGAAAACAACTCTGCATAATGTACATTCTAAACAAAATCTTTGCTTTTTTTTTTTTTTTTTCCCTTTTTGCTACTAGTATGTGTAATATTAAAACACATGGTCAATGCTAGAAGCAGAATTTAAACAAATGGTAAATATGGTAAATACAACAGATCTAAAGGGAGAAAACACACCCTTCTGAGCTCAACAAGTCAACTCAGAGATTCTCATGCTTCCCAGGAACACCTGCATATTATGTGAAATGAATTTCTGATCCATCTAAAACTTTTTCTGCTGCACATCTAAATTAAATGGAATTTAACAAAGTCCTATCAAGAGTTCAAGAAAGTGAAACTAAGTAACTTGGTGTTGGATCCTGTCCTACCTGACACAGCTTTCAAAGAATAATAGAATGGTTTGTGCTGAGAGGAATCTTAAAGATATCTCATTCCAACTCTCCTGCCATGGGCAGGGATGCTGTCTAGCTGACCAGGTTGTTCAGTGCCCCATCCATTTATTTGTGATTACATGTATGCGTAATCATACCTGAAAGGGTGAGTTGCAGTGTCTAGCACTTAAAACTTTCTTGGAACTTTCTCTTTTGTACCTATGCAAGTTATTTTTTCTCTGCATCCCAGTAAAATAATTTCCCATTAGTCTACTGTTGTGACCTCTTCTTTCGGCGCAGAGGATGGTTTGAGAGGGAAAGAGATAAAGAAGTTTATTATTATCTTTTTGCATGTGATTCATGGGCATTTATAATATAGTTTGCTGAAATGATAACTCTGTCCTTTAGAATGAACTGACATTTGAAAAAATAATAAAAGTTAAATTCTCCCACATCCACACCTACCTGTATTCCAGGAAAAAACTCAACTTCTGCATTTAAGATTCATATCAAAATTAGACCCATAAACTCAGAGCTATTTGCTTTTTTAAGAATTGATAATCAACTCTGCAACTGAGTGTGGGCAGCAAAATCGTTATGCAGGTCTGCTCCATCTCTCTATACTGAACTTCTTCCTACCTTTTAACCTCCCTAAAACGGGAAGGGAGGAGAAAATACAGTCAAGGTCTTCTGCCTGCTTTCCTCATCATAATGAATCCTCCCCCATATTCATTTAATTCATCCCCACTATAAAAATGACTTTTTCAATCAAAGCATTGTACTCCTTCCAAAGACATTAAGCCAAATGACAGAGCATGAGCTGGAATGACAAGGACAAGCCAGCTCAGTGCAAGGTAAAGGGGGTTTCTAAAGTGAATGACTGAAAATAAATACATACCAGCACTTTGCTCAAGGACTCTTAGCAAACAGTTCCTACAGAGAACCTAATCTTGGATCAGGATAGGAGAAAAATTAGGCAGTGAACCAGAAAAATACCACTTTGTTACTTTACTTTTTTTACTCACTTGCCATGGGTGGTTCTGTTCCTTATATATGGGGTTTTGTAACTTCCATGTGCTCAAAGCTTGGAGAAATTTCAGAAGTTGGAATCAAAAAAGTGAGGTTTAGTCTGCAAGAAAAAGGAGTTTGATACCTCAGAATGAAAGTCATAGGATTAGCCAGAGGGAATGGGGGATTTATAAACAGAAAATCAAAACTGTCTTTAGGAGGAGCATGTCTGATACCTACACACTGCCAGAATTAGGAATTTGTCTAAAGACCTGAGGTAAATGCCTACACAGAAATTAGTACTCACATACCAATACTGCTGTTTTTTACGAAGTGACATTCTCCCACATCTTCTATTTGCTCTGTCCTAAATAGAGGATAAACTGATTTTTTGGTGCCTCCATCACATTAGCAAACACAGTAGTACATCTCTATAAATTCAACAAGACTTAATTTTTGCTAAAAAACAGAATTTTTTTTTCATTTTGCTGTTAAAAAACATTATATTATCAAGTGTCATATATTAAACTTTTTTTTTTTTTTAACTATAATTTGTCATTTTTTTCACACGCTTCCACTCTTCTTCTCCCACAGAAATCAAGTTTCTGGATCTTTGTGTGTTCCTCTATTTCTCTATTTTTAAATATCATTTCAGAAAGTGGTAGTTGCTTTCAATTCAATTTATTAAAGCTGTAGATCTCAAAGTAACATTGTATTTCCAGAGTTTTCTTGAGAAAAACACCCAGGACAGCAAGAACAATAAAACCCCCCACCCCAAGAAACAGCTTTATCTTTTTAGAAAATAGCATCAGGTGATCAAAAGATACAGATCTCTAGGAAGTGCAGAATTGATTAGATATAGACAAATAAGCTTCCTTGTAAACAGACGAAACCATGGGGCTTTAAACAAGTTGTGATCTTCAAAGATACACGGTATCAGCCATCTATGAATGAAAATACCAAATATTGTCTCCTTCTCTGAATTATTTCTTTGTAATCTCCATTGCTCTCATCAGAGATCTGCACAGAGATTTGTCACTTTACAGCACAACCTGAGACCCGATTCTGTCCTTGAACTTCAGGACTGTTTCTTTTAAAGGAGACATTTTTTTCTTGAGCTACATAAAAGCAATCAGAGTAGACAATTCATGGGAAAAGGGTGACACTTTGTGGCTACACAAGAGAACTAAGGTCTCTTCATTCCTTTTATGTATCATTAATTTTGTGTCCATCCTCCTGATACCATTAAAATTTAAAGGTGACAAAAGTAGAATGAACTTTGACCTAGATTATACATATTTATTTTTAAAAAATAAAACCTTGAAATGAAGAACATGAGAATGATTTTGAGGACATGCTTCTGAAAATACAGCTAAGAGAGTCTTTGAAAGGGTTATCACAAGTTTTCTTGAAAATCCATCATATGCTATTCAGGCACAGTAGCAAAAGTCAATTGATGAAACAAGACTTTGGAGAAGATTTTGCCTCCCCCAAAACCAATTTAACTCCCTTCATTTCTAGAGAAAATTATTTTCTAAACAACTTCCTGTGAGCACAGCCACTTTCACCAGATCTCTAATTTTATGAAAACTAATGGAAGGATCACTCTTTCTGCAGGAAACTTGGTCTAAATCCATAATTGTTAAAATCCTTCAATGCCTAAAGCCATAAATGCCTAAACTATGGAAAAAGAACAGACAGAAATTCTGTTGTTGAGTTTAAAAAAATGAACAAGACAATGAACGTATTGAAATCTAAAGAAACCTATCAGTTCCATACTGAACAAACCCAATGTTGAAAGCCTGAACCTTGATCTTGATTGCCTACTGTTCTACAAGTGTAGGAGCTAAAAAATACTGATAGTGTGAAAAGGAAGAGATGAGCTTTTCAGCTTCCTGCACTCTTCACACATCTCCTTTTGAACTGGTCAGTGTCTGAATGTTGTCTCTGCACCAGGGTGACCAGATATTTTCACTTTTGACCATAAACAGACCAACTGTTGAGTCTTACTCTACCTTACGTGGTAAGATCAACCTAGAATGATACCAGGCACATTCACTGGGTACTAACTCTTCACTAAATGTGAACAACATTCCTGTGAAAGAGTGACTTTCCAGTTCCTTGTGCCATTGGTAGGGCCATTTGAATTGGATATGGTGCAGCTTTTCTGGAAATCTCATTTGACTCAAGTAAAACTCAACTGCCTCTTCATATTTACATACATTTATATAAATATATATATATATATATCGGTACATACCAAAAATAATAAATAGTGTTTTCTCTCAGTGACACTGATAAAGAGAGAGCACTCATACTAAATTGATTTTCATGGGTCTGTTCCTTCCAGGAATAGTGCTTCACACTTCTTTGCTTCATAACAACCATGAAATTAGTGGCATAGTAAGTCCATTCTGCAGGAATAAAAATTTGGATGCAGAGTGATTTTAAATGCATTTTACAATTAACATTGTGGAAAGAACCAGTAGCTGTGAGTCCTGCTTAAAGAGCTGCCTTTTAGCAGATTGTTAACTTCTGAGTAGAAATAAAAGAGCATTTGCATAATTATTGAGAGCTAGACTGGGTTCCTTGTAGCAGAGTTGGACACCAGGCAACAAAACGATGCAGAGCACTAAATCGGGGGGAAGCAGTCAACCCCTTCCATATGTACATCCATGGAAGTGTTAATATTGCTAAAACAAGGGAGATTAGGTGCCATTCAGTCCAGCTACCTTCAAGCCCTGGCTTTACCCTGCTGAACCTGTGGACTGGCTGATTTCCCAGTGCTCTCTCTATTTAATCAAAGGAAGAGAAGAGATCCAAGACAGGAGTCATTCAGAGATCTCAGGATTGTGTCTTTTTTTCAGTGGCTGGCTGTGCTGAAGTACAGGAACATTTGATGTAGCTAAGTGCATGAATGGCTTCAGGCTCTGAGTCCCAGTTTTGCAGAGGGATTTAAAAGACCATTTAATTCTCCTCTTTGCCCTGAAGCATGTTTAGTTACACACCAGCTTCATTCCTGACACAGGCTTTTCCAATCCTGTTTAAGCACCTCCAGTTGTGGAGGTCCTCACAGTATCCAGGCAATCAATCCCAGTCCTAAACTGGAGATATTTTTTTGCTGTGCTGCAATTCACATCAAAACTTTCCATGACTGTATTTGGGTGTCCATATTGCAGACATGTCCTCTTCTGAACAAGACATTTAGGAGCCCATTGCAGTCAGTGGAGCACCAGACAATTTCAATTTCAGTAATTGAAGAAGTTGTTCAGTCTTCTTGGTTTACAGGCTCATGTTTATTCTTGTCCTGTCTCTCAAGGTTAATATATAATAACTGCATACCACAAAGTACAAAACATTAGGTTCCATCATCCCTAACATGGTACTAGACCTGAAAGAAAGTGAATGAATTCACGTCTTCTAGAGGCTTTGGAGATTACTGTCATACAAAATAAATTTTTCTGTTTTCACCCTACAACCTTTTTTGGCTCAGATTTGACCAGTATTGTTCTCTAACTTGCAGATCTGTGAGAAAAGATACCTTTTCCACAGATCTGCTAAAGTCATACCCCATCCTGTAATTGTATATTTGACTATTTTTTTTTTTCAGTTTTGACACCTCACACTGTCTCTGCTCACTTAATCTCATTCAATCATTTCTTTCTGCAAAAGTGTTTTACCGACTTTCAAGTTTACTTTCTACTCTATTAATTTAATTTAGTGTATGTGTTTCCTCTCTCAGGTTCATATGATCAGAAAACTGAAAAAAACCACCCATTTTTTAAATTGTTTGCAGAGTTAGTGAATGCATTGGCCAGTTAAATGGTAGCTTTCTGCAAGACTCCACAAATATATTCTATCTCTTTTGAAACTGATAGCTTCTTTATACGGTTATCAGACTCATGTGGTAGTGGTTCTATGTTTTTATGTTTCCATCCCTTGTTAGAATCTTCCCCGAGCATGAAATTAAGCTTTCTAAAATTAAGGTTTGTTTTTCATTATTTACTTTTACCATCTTTATTCAGAAACCTATAACTTTGTCTTGAAAAAAATTGCAGTGGTTTGAGGTAATAATATAATTTGGTTTTGTTGGTTGCTACTGGTTTAGCTTTTCAGATGTTAAAGGTAGATATAGTTACAAAAAATGTGAAACTAGGAATTCATCAAGTGTTTGCAATTATTTTTCTCTTTTCCTTATTCAAAATAGAAAGCTCAGAAATCTTATCTTTTTATCACAACATTAGTATTTCCAGACATCTGTTAGTCATTGACCTTTTACAGGGAAACTTCAGAACGACAAGAACTTGAGTATCAGATCAAGATTTTTATATCTTGTTACCCTTGATGGCTCTTACACATTGCACTCCATATTTTTTTGGTCCTTCTAACCCTGTCTATGCGTTCATTTTATTTTATATTTTTGTATATTTATGGGGTTTTTTATCAGTCCCAGTTTCTATTTCTCATTTCTTTTTGTATCTGAGTCAAAACTCTAACCACTTGGTTGTTTCATTAAAATACTGCCTATCATGTGCAATAGAATTGTTTGCTTATGTACCTGCTACATCTTTTTTCAAAGAAATGTCACATTTCCTTCAGTCATCTCCCTTCAATTCAATTTTTCTGGAGGTATAGCTAGAAGTTATCAAACATTATCAATGACAGAAATCTTGGTGCACAGGGCTGTGTCACTTACTATTTTCATTTTCCCTCTTTTTTTTTTTTGAATGATCCTCAGTCAATCCCTGTTCATAGTGCAGTCATATATAATTGCCTCAAAGCTCTGCTGCAGGAAATAAATTGCATTATTAAAGTTTTCAAATCTTTTAGTTTGTCTTCATGCTTCTCACGTCAATGTACACATACCCAAGATGTTCAGCACATTGATTATTTTCTTCCTGTCTTGGATATTCTAAATCTGACATAAATGAGTCTATCCTCATTTTCCATGAGGTAAACTGTTCCCTAAGCAAACTGCTCATGGAATGTGACCACACAGAGCTGGAAGGTGCAAGTCATTATCATATCCCCCCATGTGTGCACCCTTGTACCCACCCAATGTCATTGTTTGACTCCAGGGTTTTGGTTTTGGGGCCACACTCTCCAGGCTTTTCCATCCAGCATCCAGCAGTAGCTCTCTTCCATGTGGCACTATTTGTTCATAGTCATTCCCATCCATGATTTTGATAACTCCAAGAGCAGATTAAGAGAAAAAAAAAAACAACCTTTGTTAGTGTCCCACATTGAGAATCTTGGGATTTCAAGTTTTGGAAAAAAGGGTCTTTCTGAAATCTAAAATATTTGAGATGCCCTTTGTGTTTCTTCTCAAAGACAGCTGCTCTAAATCACACTTCTGAAAGAATGAAACTTTTCCTACTGTGTCACAAGGACAAAATTTTAATCTTCTGTCAGAATAAGCATATCCATTCTTGATCTCAAGGTTGCCGAAGAGGACAAAGTGCGTGATATGCATCAAGAAAATTAGTATTCAGCTTCTTTTTTGGGGATTGACTGGGCATATATGATTATATCTTAAGCTCATAGTATTGTTTGATCTACTCAATTCCCAGAATTTGGTAGCTAGCTTTAACATCTTGTGTTACTGACTAAAAGCAACATGCTCCAAATATTTTAAAGTATCACTTCCCTTTCAGAAAGAAGTTAGGGACTGTGTGATTGCACCATTTCAAAGAAAAAATGTGAACACATCAACACATTATGATTTGTAAATTAAGTGAGTGGGATATATATTCGCAAAATATACCATTATGTAAAAAATTAAGAAAAAACAGTCCCAGGTATGATGTGGCTATACAAGTAAATCCTAATTTGGATTGTTCTGATTATTTGTACAATTAATCCTGAATTTGTACAATCAATCAGATTATTACAAACTTTGCTGGCCAGATAAAAGATGTTATTTGATTACAGGAAAAGAAAAAAAAAAAAAAGAAAAAAGAGTTTGAAATCTTCCTTTAATGTGTTTCTGCACAGTGGATACTTGATGTTAATAAAGCAAGAATTCCCGTGTCACATTATGACTCTAAATCATCACACTAGAAATGATTCATATGATAAATACAGGTAAATACAGGTGTTTAAATTATGTGGCTGTGTCTCCACATTCTCCTTTGAGCAGTCTTCTAAGCTAAACTCTTTAATTTGGAAGAAGTTTAGGCCATTGGTATTGACCACTTTAAAAATATGCTAACACTTGCACTAACAGTGACAAGCAATGTAAAGAAATAAGTAGTAGATCCTTAGCTGCAATGTTGACCAACAAGAATTATATTTTTAATAGCAGATTTGCCTTCTTTTTCATCAAAATTTCATTAAATATGTACTGGTAAGATTTGTCTTTTGTTAGCCTCAGGCTATGTTTCCATGGCAGCCTCACTGCTGGTCATTGCATTTCCCCTGCCAGCTGTACATTTTCACCTTTTTCCTCACAAGACTTTCTGTAAAGGTCTTATGGTTTTATAGCACAGAGGAAAAAATTAAAAATAGTATCTTCCTGTAAGAAGAATGTCCTGGTGTTACTCAAAGAGTTCAACTAGAAAAAGAAACAAGGGAAAGGAATGGGAGAATGACCCTGGAGCACGTTCCATAGGAGAGAGCAAGGACTATGGCAGTCTGGAGTTAGAGCCGCCACAGAAACAAAGATTCAGAAAACTCAGGGAGTCCAGGGCAGTTACTGACATTTAAATACCTTGTGTCATTCAGGGTGCTTGCACACTCTGCCTAAACTCTAAAGATTTTACTACATCCCCCACAGGTCCTGCTGCCGACCAAGTGTGAACATTTCCTGTCCCCCAGGCTCTCTCAGACAGCAGAAGGTCCCCAAGTGCCAGCAGCAGAGTCAGACCCCAGGTGTGCAGACTGTCCCCTGCACTCCCTAAATTACTGCTGTCTTCTGCAAGCACCTTCTAGGCAATAGTGCTGGCTGCAGAGGGGACCATCTACTGTTGGTGTGCCTGGGTCAAAACTCCTTACATCCCAAATTCTGTTGGGCAGGAGTGTTGATCTGCTGGAGAGTAGGAAGGATCTTCAGATGGATTTGGGCAGACTGGAACAGGCTGAGCAGGGAAGAGGTGGAATCTCCATCCCTGGAATTGTTCAAAGGCTCTGTGGTTGTGGCATTTGGTGGCATGGCTTAGTGGTGAACATGACCGTGCTCT
This sequence comes from Pycnonotus jocosus, assembly GCA_013400435.1. NCBI lineage: Eukaryota > Metazoa > Chordata > Aves > Passeriformes > Pycnonotidae > Pycnonotus > Pycnonotus jocosus. Next base: position 71,520 of record VWYP01009380.1, read on the forward strand.
GTTAATGGCTGGACTTATCTTAGAAGGTTTTTTGAGCTTTAATGATTCTGTGATTCCAAAGAAGATCCTTGCACTAAAATAGAGTGCTGACTGTGAACTAAAATAGAGTAACTGACCACATATTCAATTTAAAAGAATTTATAACACTGGCAGCAGAATGCTGCAATTTCAACTCCATGTACTCAACACTGTTTACCTGCTGTGCAGAGCTTCATGCAACCAGCATTAAACACTCATTTTCCACTGATGCTTTTGAAACAAACAAACAAAAAAATATTTCTCTCCTTTCAGTTTTAATATAATGAGCACTCTGACCACACTCAGACCAGGACATTTAATTTTATATTATAAGTGAATGTAGCACAATCTAATAATAGTCTAAGCAGTGGTATTTAAAGAGATGAGTTCATTAGACATTAGGAAGAAGTTATTTCTAGTGAGTGTGATGAAACACAGGAACAGAGTGTCCAGAGAAGCTGTGGATGTCCTATACTTGGAATCATCCAAGTCCAGGTAGGATGGGGCTTTGAGAACCCTGGTCTGGTGGAAGGTATCTCTACCCACGAGAGAAGGTTGGAATTAGGTGATCTTTAGGGTCCTTTCCAAACTAAGCCACTCCATGATTCTATGATTCCTGTTTTCTGTACAATTATAAGGATATTAAAAAGCATCTCAGGGAAAAAAGAAACAAACAAACAAACAAAAAACCGCAACAACTAAGAAAAAAAATCCACCATAAAATAACAAAAGAGAAGAAAGGTTCATCAATTGCTAAACAGAACATATTCAGAATGAAAATCATCAAAAGGCTTAAATATAAAGCAGTGATATATCCTGGCTCTAGGAAATTTAGTTCAGCTTGTATGTTATTGGAAAGAAATAAAGTGGATTTTGATGGATTTAGTCACTGCACCCAAATCATTATTAAATGCATATAACATTTCATCACTCTAATTCTCTCCACTTTGGAGTAGCTTGCAGTGTGATCATGTTATATTTTGACTCCTTGTGTGTAGTCTATTCTAATCTATTTTACTTCCTCAGGAGATCTCTCACTTTAATGCAAAGGAAAGCATTCTAAAAGCAAGTCATGTAGAGTTTTTCCCAAGGTATAACCTTCGTCTCCATGTCTGATCTGTTGTAATTGTGTGTCCTGTTCCTTCATTTCAGCCATCAAGCTAATTATAGTCCCATTGTACCTTACTGTATAACCCTGCAAGAGTCCGTCACACTCTGCCTGGCTTCTGACTTTTTCTGACACTTTTTAATCCTCTGTCTGCTTAACTTGTGAGATCTGAGACTTGATAGGAGGTCACTCCCTAGACAGCAGACCTCTGAGGAGTGTTCAGGTGTCAGAAGAAACCTTTGCTGTCAGTTGTGAGCAACCTTGTACTTTTCTCCATCACTCAGAGTCTGATTCCATGTGGCACAAACCCCCTTTCCTTCTCCTGAGCTCTGCAGTGGGATATACAGACTTCCCAGTGTCAAATCCCACACTTCAGGCCTGTCAAACCTCATGCACTAAGCACCCAGTGCACATTCCTGCCTTTTTTCCCAGTCCCTTATTGCTCTACCTGCAGCTCACACATTAACAACCTGCAGCAATCTGGCCTCTTTCCTGTCCCATGTGCCCATTTCTCTGCATCCAACTCACACAGCCAGAAAAAACATTGGCCTTGAATAAATCTGAACTGAGGAATTAAACTCAACGCTGCTTTCCAGCCATATGATGCTGTAATTCAGATGATGCCAGAATCTCATGATAGACCACAGCTTTGTCTCATTAATTAGGTGTGGGTTATGTTTTTGAGAGATTTACGTTTGTCCTTTTGCTGTGTCCATGCAACTCCTTTCTGCTTCATTTTTAATACGGCACAGGACTTACATGACCTGAAATAAAGACCACAGGATGTGCAATCCTGTCAAGTGTTACCCAGCAAAGTGGCAGAGAAATGGTTGGTTCCACAATAAAGTGGAACAGAGTGAAGTAGGGACTGTGCCAGGCAGGATGTGAGATTAGAAGAGAAAGTAGAGCTTTAAATGTTGGTATAAAATGAAAATATGAAGTAGACATTGTCAATGTAGCAGGCCTGAGAAAAAGAGCTGTGGAAAAGGACAGATCACTGAGACATATAGGCTTATGGTTTCCAGGATATTAACATAAACTATACCAGAAATAGATAAAATTAACTAGATGAGTTAATTGAATTGTTTGAATTGATTGAATTGATTGAACTAGATAAATTGGCTATATCTGACCCAGATAAAAGAAATTGTTCATCTTACTGAATTGAAAGATGTTCATCTTAACAGATATAAATAATAAATTGATACTCAGGTGCAAAAAAAAAATTAAAAAATGCTAAACCAATTACAGCAAATTTATAGACATCAGTGTAAACAAGCAACAAGAAAAATAAAAAATCAGAAATGCAGTACTGTTGAAATTCAGCTGATATACTGGATACATCAGATAAATCTGATAGAAAGGAAAATATACAAGATACTCAAAACTAGAAGTAGTCTTTGTTTTGATTTTATCAAAGTCAAAAAATTATAGAGTTTATTGTGACAGACAGAAGGTTATTAAATTTCTTTTTCCAAAAGCAATAATTTTATGTCACAGTTTGAGAAGACACAAGATGTTGAATGTGTGAGGGACACTGTGGCAGTGGCCACATGGGAGTAACAACATTGCAGTTGATCATCTGCAATAGTTTGGGTTGAAAAGGGAACTTAAAGACCATTTGCTTCCAATGCCCCTGTCCACAGGCAGGGACACCTTCCACTAGACCAGGTCTCTAGGGGTCCCACCGCTGTTGGCCTTGAACATTTCCAGGGAATTATCAGGATTCACATGGGGAGGTATAAATAATCGTATCTTGCAGATATTTCATGTTTCTCTGTTGAGTAGAAGATAAGTGGTGTTGCTCAAGGGAGTTATTTTGCAGACTTTGGAGAAGAAAGAAATGATGTGCCTCACCAAAGGTCTCTTGACCAATGGTGAAGGAGAAGTCAGTGTGTTTCCTTGGTTTGTCAAGACTTCCATTATGAAAAGAGAGGGAGGCAAAGCAGTGTTCTTTATTAAAAATTACGGATATGGAAACCTACTTTTAATTATCACACACATGGCAAGTCATACAGCAATACTAACTACTCATAAGTAGAAACAAAGGCTTTTAAAATTTATTTTGCACTAGTACTGATAACACTGAGATAGCTGTATAACAGCTGTGTGAGAGCTGTTGTATGGCTGTTGATGCACATATTTTTTGATGCATGTTTTGCAACTAGAAGGTTGCATACTAATAACTTTACAAGTTATTTATCAGCTCTGGATGATTTTGAGATGGGATTTTGTTAACTTATATTTTCTCACTTTTCTTGGAATATTCTGTACATGTGAGAGGGAGATTTATGAATAGGAATAAAATGTCAAGTATCTGTGAAAATCAATATTCACATATTTCATAAAGAAGTGGGGGATACTTGAAAAATATTTTCATATGTATATTGTTTTATTTTTTACTACAGTAAGTCAAACTTTTCTGAAGCAGGGTCGTTAATTTATACAATTCTCAATTACCTATGATCTCTTGCATCCTTCAGCAGTAACCAGGCCATTTTTAAATTAAAAAACCCCACAGTGATCTCAGCCTTTGCAGTTTCATCATAGCATGACATTATTTAATACAGCATTGCTGTTTCCTGCTAGCAGTGTTTCTCCTGTGAAGGAGGCAGTAATTATAAAATAATATATCTGTGGTTTGAGTGGTTTGGTTAGATGCATATAGCATTTCAAGAGAGTAATCTGTTACAGGAGGCTTAAGGACTTGTTTGCATGCCTGCTTTGCAGATACCAGCTTTGTGTACTTTGAGCACACAATCAGGTCTGACCTTTTATCAGGGTTCAGGTTCATTGTGTCTTGTCCCTCTCTTTGTGTAATCTATTCATAATCTGCTCAGATTATCCCACTCTGTTGGACAGACAATGAGATGTTTCATTTTCTTTCTGCCATGTTGAATCACCTTTCAGTCACAAATTCTACATTTGACTTTCATAAAATCACAGGACATCCTGAGTTGGAAAGGACCCACCAGGACCATTGAGTCCAACTTCTGGCCCTGAACAGGACAACCCCAAAAATCCCACTATGCTCCTGAAATCCTCCAAATGCTTCTTGAACTCCTGATAGGTTTAGGGCCATGATCACTTCCCTGGAGACCCTGTTTTGTTATTGTTAGGGTTTAGATAATTTCTGTTCTTACTCATCACTATACCTTAGCTGTCTTCATGACAAGTAGCATGCTCCTTATGTGATGTGAAATTGGCTTTAAACACACACAATCCTAAACCAACAACACTAATCCAGGACACTGCTTCTCCTGAGTTCTGACACGTGCCAGCCAGCTTTCCTCTCTTCTGCTTCCCATTAAAATGTGCATCACAGAGTGTGTTTAATTACCTACATGATACCCCAGCAGAGTGTCAAAAAATGTCTGGACCCTCACATAATTGTGCAAATGAGCTTCCACCAAACATTTTTTGTTTGTCCACATATATTTCAACCCTGCCAGATGGGAATCAGCAAAGAAGTGATGGTTGCCATCACTGATGCCACACAGCACACAGCCAGCCTAAACTCAAACCTTGTGATCCTTGATAATGAGGGGTAAGCTATGGAAAAAAAAAATGAAAGAAAAAAAAGCAAATAATAGAAAATCAACTACTGTATGGTTATGTGGGAGGCAGTTGAAATGCAATGTGAACAATCCATAGTCATCAAAAAGCACTGGACTAGTCAGACCCAAAAATATGGCCAGTACCAAAGTGATGTCTCTACACAGGGGACACTCAATGTGGAAGCTCCTTCTCTGTAATTTGAAAAAGAAAAAAATTACAACATAATTTATGTCCAATCGGAAAATAATTGTAGAAACCTAATATTTTTAAAATTGTGTGGATTTTTTTAGCAGAAAATGTCAATGGGAACACTTCAGTTTTCATTCAGCCAAGGTATTTTTTAGTAAACTTTTCTTTTAGTGGCTTAGGATGTACTAGGTACCTAAATAAAGGAAAAAATAAAATGTCTCCTATGTGACTCATCTGAGTTTATATGGAAAACAAACAGCAACAGAGGTTAGAAATAAAAAAAATATATATATTCCTGGTCTCTTGACTAACAATTTAACTACTAGTCTCATCTCTTCATCTTGGAAATGTGATTTAGATGAGGAAGAATAATTTGTTTGCTATAGGATAAAATATGATTTCCCAATGTTACAGTCATTCCATTTGAATTTGCTAGTTTATTAATACACACACACACACAAAAGGCCTCAAAAATTACACAGAAATAGAATATAGTTTTAATTTAAGTTTATAAAGAATATTATCTTATAAATAAATAAAGTATTCACTGCCAAGGTAAAATTAAACTCCTAGGAATAAACACCTATGAAGGAAAGCTCTCTGACAGGTAAAAGAAGAGAGAAGAAGCTGTTTCTTTAGTCCAAACCTCCTACTAATTGTGTCTCTGTCTTTCACTCTGAGTTCCCAAGCTGGCTTTTAAAATCTCTGGCAGAGCACCAACAGTGCAGTGGTAAACTAAACCATCCAGTCACTTCCATCCAATTAGACCTGATTTATTCCTTTTTAAAGGGCCAACTAGGACAATCTCAGCTTTGGGGCCTGATGGATAATGACTCTGATGCAGTATTTGAGCCATTTATATTGTATCAGAGTGTTTCACAGAAAAATCAGAGGTAGTCCTATTAGAATTTTCCTAAAGAGATGGAAATATCTCTGATTTTTTAATTTCCAGACTTTTTCGGTATATTTTTTGCAGAGGAAAATTACTTTTAATTGACTTAGTTAAATATACCTCATTTGTGTGCTTTTTTTATTTTTAATTTATTTTCACTTGATGTCCATCTAAGATGTTCCAATACTGCCAACTCTCTCTTCCTATTTCCTAAATTGTACTCTAGATTCCACTGAAAGTGTGCTTTGTCTTACAGCATTTACCAGTATCTTCATGACAGCCATTGAATAACAATTTTTAAGCTTTTCACTGGGCTGTTTTCATGTCACCTTAGACTCAGCATCTCTCAAAGGATCCTGTCTTCAGAAGGAAGACATTCCTTCAGAAGGAAGGACACTACACTGGAAAAAATTCAGACTGTATAAAAGGAAAAAGCTTTTCCTCATAAGGACCATTAAATATCAGAACAGACTGTCCTGTCAAGTCATGCTGTTGGCCACCCTTGGAGATTTTCCAGACTAGAAGAGACAAAGTTCTAAAAACCTGATTTGGCGTCACATCTGACCATGCTTTAATCAAGAGGTGGACTGGATGTTTTCCTCTGGTCTCTTCCAAGCTGAAGCTTCCTGTGATCCTGTAAATGAGGGTCAGTAAGGCCAGAGGATGAACCTCAGGGTTCTTTTTATTGACTCTGCCTATGTTCCATGAAAACAAAATATTCCCTTCATGTAAATTTATTGATTATTTTGAGGCAAACTCAGTGAGAAATCTCACATTTTTTATCTGTTGGAGGCTGAAGCACATGATAATTTGCTAGTAACTGTGCAGGAGTGTGTATTTTCCCATTGCTCACCAAAGACAAAAGTCATACTGGAAAAATCTAGGGTGAAGCAAGACATCAAGACAGTCAGTGATGAAAGAGGTGAAGTTTTATTGAAGTGCTGTCTGGAACAAAGAGGTCCAAGGTGAATTCTTTTCTCTCAAGTGTGACACCAGTGCAGGAGCTTTTAAATGTCTCTAGATTTCATAAAGCCACCTGTAAAGCAGAAACAAGGCATCATTTCTTTCAGCTTACCACAATGAGACTCTTCATACAGGCTTTCTTTGTCCATTTGTTTGCAGGGTGTGTAGCATATTAAAGTCTGTCCCAGTCCTGTCTAAACGCTCCAGATGCTGCTGTAATGCTCAGAGCCAGGATCTGGGGCAGAAAGGGGTATTGGGCTCAAGTTAATAAAAAAACAAAGTTTTAATATAATTCATCAGTGTTTTCTTGATGAATTACAGCATTTCTGATAGGGAAGGGTTTAGAAAAGTTGAAACTCCAGTACCAGTTTTCTGGCTGTTAATTTCATTTTGGTGCTACTCTTGTGAATGCTACTGAAATTAAGATAGAAGGGTAAACAAGGAGGTAGAAGACAAGATGGCCTACATGATCCTATTTCTGTCATCTAGAAGTAAAAATTATTGTCCTCAACATATTCTTTAAAATTAAACTTTTTTTTTCTTTTTGATCAATACATGCATATTAATCTCAGATTAAATAACACAAGAACTTAGTGGTGATATGCCAGAATTGGACAGAAATATCTGTGTGTATTTCAGTATTTGGTATTTCTATTTCTCTGTAGTTTTTCACAGTGAATAGATTAATAGCACTGATCTTCTCTGTTGGGGCTTGGCAATGGAAATCGGTCACAGAGCTCTGACTTGGAGATGATATTAATTATCATTAGAGTCTAAGAATTGTACTGACAGGAAGAGGGATGGTGCCATGTAATTCTAGAACCAGCACCTTTCTTAGATCTTTTTAGACACCTTCAACAAATTTTCTCCTCACTCTGAATCTCTCACTGCATCCTTTTAGCACTTTGCTTTGTATCATCCATCAGAACATCGATGACACATCTTTCTTCTCCCGTGCTTTCCCCTGGATGACCCTGCTTTTCTCTTTCTTCATGGACTAAGACTCCTATGAATTCCTACACTGTTTTACTGTGGAAAGATAATCTTTAGCAGGCATTTGGCCATAAGTGGAAACCTTTCACTCATCTCTAATGGTCTCACTGCAGAACACTGCTCTTCCTCTCCTGAACTGCAGAGTGGAGAAGATTACTCAGTGCCCATCTGTATCCTCCTTAAAAAAAAAAGTTTTATTCCCACCTTTCCTAATGACTGGTAACTGAGGATGTTTAATACAGCATAATTGTGCATCATAAGAGTGACACAGGCCCTAAGCAGAGTGTAGATTATGTTTTGGAACTCCAAAACTTTTGTTGGGTCAGGTCCCTCAAGAACAAACTTCTCAAATGGATACTGGTGTTCTGCTAGGTGTTATTTTGTATCATAAACCTCACCAAGTTCAACAGGGCCAAGTGTAAGCTCTTGTATCTGGTTTGGAGCAATCCTGATATCAATACAGAGTGGAGAAGGAATGGACTGAGAGCAGCCCAGTGTGAAGGATTTAGGGATACTGGAGATTGAAAAATTGGACATGATCCATCAATCTGCGCTCACAGCCCAGAAAACAACCACATCCTGGACTGACCCCACAGTGGGGACAGCAGGGAAGGAAGGGGATTCTGTCCCTCTGCTCAGGGGAGATCCCATGTGCAGCGCTGCATCAAGGGTTTTTCCTGGCACAGGGAGGACATGGAACTGCTGCAGTGGGTCCAGAGAAAAAAAATTATGAGAATGCTGAAACACCTCCCCTGTGAAAACACGGTGAGAGAGTTGGGGCTGTTCATCCTGGAGAAGGGAAGGGTGTTCTCTCTCCTTCTGGGAGACCTAATAGAAGCTTTCAAATTAATAAAAAGGATTTATAGCAAAGAAAGAGGAAGATCATTTTGCAAAGGTCTGTATAGTAGAATGAGGGGTAATGAGTTTAAATTGATAGTGGATAAGTTTGGATTGAAGATAAGGAAGAAATTTTTTACATGGAGAGACTACCCAGAGAAATGGTGGATGCCTCACCATTGGTAGCATCCATGATCAAGCCGGATGGATCTTTGATGGATCTGATCTAGTGAGAGTCGTACATGCCCGTGGAAAGGACTTGGAATGGATGATCTTTAGTGGCTGCATTCAACCCAAATCTTGCCATGATTATTTTCTGCATTTTCAGCCTCAATCACAAAACACTTCACTGTTCAGAGAGTTATGTTGACACTTTGCCTATAACCACACTCAAATAGTATTGAGAAGGTTACTAAGACATTATCTCTTGGTTTTGGGTTTCCTGCAGTGTTTAATGAACCACATCAAACTCAGATTATTAGACAGATGCACATGAGTTGACAAGGTAAACTTCACATTCAATTGGGGACCTGTATATCAGCAGGTTTATTTACTGTTTATTGTGAACTCTCTAGGACAAAGTTTTCAGTTTATGCATATATTATTAGAACACTACTTACTGCTATCTCAAGTAGGCAAATCCAAACTGTTTCAAATAAAAAAACACTCTATAGCTCTTCCCCTACATTTATGTTCTTTGGATTAACAAGTACTGCTGATCTGTATAGAAACAGAAATCTACAGAGTCCACTTTAATGATCTGCATATGCAATACCCCACTAAAATCAAATACATTATTTTTGCACTCACAAGTAATCTAATATCTTGTTTCTTTGACCTACATTCCACGTGTGTTGTTTAGTGTTTGCTGTCACAGAGCCAAAGCCTGTGGTTAGTACTTAATTAATATGCTTCTGTTATGCACTCATTAGCACTTCAGTTAAAATCTCCAGATGCTGGAGATAAATAGCTCCATGAAACCAATTGCAGTACATGTTCCAACCAGCCAAACAGTGGCATACTTCTCTATATAGGATAATATTCTATTAAAAGCTCTCATCTCTCAATGCTGGAAAAAACAGGTTTTGTTGTTTTAAAGTGGTGCTATGGATAATGATGGATGGGAAGAGGATGGGAGAAGAGAAGGGAAGAAGAAAAGGAGTGAAGATGGTAAGTCTTCAGTTTCTTGAAAGTCTATTGGTTTTCTTTTTGTTATCCTTGTTATAAGACAAAATAACATCTTAAATCACTAAGTTTCAGTTCAATAGTTTTCATTAAGATTGCAGTTATGCAGGAAAATATAGCCTACCACTGAGTTATTCAAAAGAATATGGCCTTACTTGCCTTTTTAATTTTTTTAATAAGGCTTTCATGTAATTTTCAATTAGATGGTTTAATGAGTCTGGGACCTTTTATGTGCTTAAGAGTCCAAACTAATCTATTAATGCCATTGATTTCTATTGTTTTTACTGGAAAAGAGTCCAGTAGCCTCAGAAATGGGCTAAGACTTTCTTGTTCTAGGTATTGCAGAAACACAGGCAAGGAGACATCCTTTGCAAGATGATTTTACTGAGTGAAATGTAAGAGCTACAGGTAAAGATGTAGAGATTCAGACTCTTACACAAGAATGTGCTGGTGATTTCAACACAATAATTTTCCATCTCCTCTCTGAGCAGCATGAATCCTAGAATGGTTTAGGTTGGAACGGACTTTAATTCCAACCCCCTCCAACACCTTCCACCAGAGATGGTTGCTCAAAGCCCCATCCCACCTGGCCTTTAACACTTCCAGAGATGAAGCAGCCACAGCTACCCTGGGCAGTCTCTGTCAGTGCTTCACCAGCCTCATAGTAAAAAAAATTCTTCCTAATACATAATTTGAGCCTACTGTCTGTCAGTTTAAAACCACTCCACTTGGTCCAGGCACTCCATGCCCTCTCTGCAGTTCTGTTGCAACCTCTCCAGATACCGAAAGATCTCAACAGAGTGGGGTAGGATCCCCTCCCTCACCCTGCTGCCCACACTGCTCTGCATGCAGCCCAGGATGGAGCTGTTTTTCTGGGTTGAAAGTGCACATTACTGGGTCATGTCCAGCTTTCCATCCACCAGCACCCCCAAATCCTTCTTATCAGGGATATTCTTGATCCATTCCCTGCCCATGTGCCAAGGATTGCCCAATCCCCGGTGTAGGACCTTGCCCATGGCCTTGTTGAACCCCACGAGGTTTGCACAGTCCTGTCCTGCCTGTCCAGGTCCCTCTGGATCCCATCCCCCACCTCCAGCATGTGACTGCCCCACACATCTTGATGTCACCAGCACACTGCTGGGAGTGCTCCCAATCCCACTGCCCACATCTCCTACAAAGATGTCAAACCGTGTCAGTCTCAACACCAAAACCCAGGAAACCTCACTCATCTTTTGGTCCTTTTCATATCCCTCAGACAATATGGATGTGGTAGATGCCCTAAGTGTCTCAAGCAGAACCAGTCATCTTTAATTAGAAAAGTAAATTGAGTGTTCAGAGATCTGTTCAGTGTGTAATCTTTCTGCTCCTTGTCCTAGGAGACTACTGAGCTGATGGACACCAGTGAAATAAACTGAGTGAAATCTCCTTTGAGGTAGAATTAAGAAAAACTGGTCTCTTCTCAGGAAGTTATGGAACCTTTTTTCTCAAAGCTTCTCTGGATATCTGCAAGATGGTATGATCCTTTTATATAAAAGTTTTCAAGTACAAACTACTCAGTGAAACTCATGCATTAATTTTTTGACAGTCAGTATTCTCCACTTCTTTATCTTTAACTCTGTCAAGGAGGAGAAAGATGACTTTTCAAATCAAAGTAACTTCTGTGAACCTCTCTATCAACATATTAGTTTTTCAGATGTTCCTAAGGCAACAGTCAGTAGGAAAAATGCTGAGCATTTAAACTCTGAGTTGGAATAATCTCGTCCTAGCACCTTTAGAATAAAACCAAAGAAATGCACCAGCCTGGTCCCTCTGATGCAGAGGAGAAAAACAGGGTAGCAAGATGGAATAACAGTTTTACTTTGTGCAAAAGGAAGAAATTAGTCTTTGGAGGCAAAAGTTTGAGAAGGTGTGTAGAGTTGAGCAGACATTTGTCCAACCCTGAAAACCACCACAATATCAATACTGAACTCAGTAAATTACTGTAAAATACACCAGATCACTTTGAGTGTGCTGTTTAAAAGAACAGAGGCAGAAAAGTGCTAAGTCTCAGTTTAAGTGGAAGTTTCAAGGGCAACTGAAGGAGGGGGATGTGTGATAATAAAGATTTTTCCATATATATTAAAAGTGAAATGAAGTGTCAGAGAAATATCAGGATTTTTGGTAGCTTTTCCAAAGCTATGGCTTTGATCTGTGTAAGGCTGATCCCTCTTCAACTCTTTTTCTTTTTCTCTAACTCTGCATTCTTTCTCAATTAGAATATTTCACCAAGCTTGTTATCAGACAGTTCTTCCCAGAGAAGTTATTTTTGTATTTAAACCACAGTGTCAGGTGACTGAACAAAATGCTTAAGGGAATTGATTACCATTTGTTAACTCTATGGTTTGTTTTTTTTCCCTTGGTCATTCATTCTTGCAATAGGTAGGCAGTCACACATATTGTTTATTTTTAATCCATATATGTATTCTAGCACTGTCTTGTACACTTTCATTGCCTCTACAAGTTACACTTACTAGGCAGATCAGGTCTCATACAGGCAGAAAAATATATATCTAGTATCATTTGGTTTTCTTTGATATCCATGCATAATTTTCAATGGGAAAATATACAGCTCAAAAGTAACTTAAAATGGGGAAAAAAAGAATTTCTAGATTTAGCCAAACAGCAACTTTAAAATTCACTTTCCGGTGACGTTCTATATTTTAAAGTCATAGCTCATTCGGGACTTCAGCAATTCCCAAAATAACACCATCCCAACTCTCGTTCAAGGCTTCTCTTCAAGCTTATCCTTTTTCAGACCTCTTTTCACTGACAAATGTTCTCAAACGGTATTTTCTATCCCAAAGGTTGAATCATGCTTTGGGCTGGGTCCAGTGAGCCAGAGCTCCTCCAGAAGGTTTTCAATAATTGACTTGCAGCTCCTACTCCTTTGTCTGATAGCACAAACACACTGGAAATGACTGCAGCAAGGTACAGCCAGGAAATCAAACCTTCCTGCTGGTGATGTAAAAAATGTCAGCCTAGGGCTGCAGGAGCCTTCGTGCCACAATTTCTGTGTGACAATGACATTATAGACTATTTTGCATTGGGGTAATAAATGGGTACTACTAATGACTTCTGGCACAGATAACCTGTAGTAAAATAAAGATACATACATACATGTGTGTGTGTGGGGGGGGGGGGGGGGTTTGTTAAAAAAATTA
>VWYP01009380.1:84993-122508 GCA_013400435.1 Pycnonotus jocosus
GAGAACAACTCTTGGAGATCCATTCTCATGGACAAAGTACAACCAGTGCTGAGGTGGGACTCCAGAGAAGGGGCTTGGCCTGGGGGGGAATTGCATCACCACCTGTCCTCCTAAATGGTGCTTTTTATCAATTATCCTAATTTCCTAAAACCTATAAAAATGTACTCCCCCTGAGGGAGTGGGCTTTTGGGGATATCTTTCCATAACTGCTCCTGAAGGGCTTCAAATAAAAATCATCTTTTATATTACCTCCTTACTAAAAGTATCTTGAGTTTTGTTTCCAGGTTGGGCAAAAGGCAACAGTAGAGGTGCAGCATCTGTATGTGTCTGTACATATATATATATATGTGTGTGTGTCTGTGCATATGTTAATTATATAATAATGAAGAGACATCATCCTCCTTTCCCTCTCTATGAGCCATTTCGACTCAGAGAGGAAGGTACTGCTGCAAATATATCTCAAAATTAGACATTTAAACTATGTTTGCTCTTTTGGGATGGGAATCAACACCTCCATGGGTAGGATACTTTGGAAAGCTCTGATCTCCACAGTAAGACAGGAGCTCTGGGCATTTGGGACTGCTCATTAAAACAAAATAGCTTCTTAAAAACCTGTTTTTCAAAATAAATTTCCCCTTAAGTCCCTGATGTCAGCAGATTTTTCTGTTGTGATAAGCCCACAAGCAGCTCAAAAAGAATAAATAAATAAACATGAAAATGCCTGACTGCTAATGAGAACCCCAGAAGCAGGACTGGAGCTTGATACATCACCTCTGCTGCTTGATTTCTGTGGGAAGGTTCCAGCCCCTGCATGATGTCAGCCTGAACATCTGGCTTCAATACCTGAATTTTCATAAATTTTGCAATCATCTCTGGAGTCCCAAAGGGGCTGTAAGGACTTAAAATCAAGGTTTCAGGAGAGCTGTAGTTGTGCAGTGTGTGGGGTAGCCTCCTGTTTATCTTGCCTCATCACTGCGTGCTGGAGCATTAAGCTGCTGCTGCACTCTCCAGATTGATGGCAGAGCCCTGCAAGGCTTCTTCTGGGTGCACTTGTGTTAATTGAGATAAATATTCTTCTGCAAGATGCAGCTGGTGCTCGAGGAGTCCTGGAAGATACATTACCTGATTTGAGGAGGCCGATTTCTCATGATTTATTTTCATGTTACACAGTACCGAGGGCGAGCTCTTGGGGTCTGTGTCAGTATCTATAATTTTGGCAGCAACCTGGTGCTCCTTGTCTCAACAAACTTGTCTTCTAAGCCACGTGCCTGTGTTGTACTCATGAGTGAAGCTCTGTGGGCTAAACTCCCATTGCGTTCTGAGCTTTGTGCACGGAAGGACAAGCTCAGATGGGGAGTTGTGCTTAGAGAAAGCATCAAATTTAACTGCTCCTTCCTTGAAAAAGGATAAAAATCCTTATCTTTATTCAAGATAAATATTTATCTTTATATCAAGAGATATATCAGCAGAAGTGCCCTGCGCTCTTTCTTCTTCAAGCGGCAATATTGCAGCTCATGACAAATAACAAAAGGAATTTTAGGGTTTGCCATCCAATGTCCACCTGTTTCCTGCCTTCTGGCATCCAAATCCTCTCTTTCTAAGTTTCCTGAACAAACATGAATATGGATCCTATACCTTTGGAAAGAGGAATCTGTTCCAGTCCTCGTCCATCAGTCTCTCTTTGTTCCTTCTTCTAACTAATACTTAATCTTTACTATCCACAAATCAACTTTTAACTGAGACTGTTGAAAATCTACATCATGAGAATTACTATCATCTGAAATTCATAAATAATTGGGAGAAAAAAAATTCAGTCAGAGTAGCAGAAGAAACAAGCAGATTTTTTTTTCTACTTTGATTAGGCATATAAAATACTAGAAGTAAGGAAAAAATATAATATTCCCAAATACAGTGAAGCACATTCTGTTATTTCTTGAAAATGCATTTAACTTCCCATTCTTCTTCCTTCTTCCATGAGAAACAGAAACCTCAAAAAAAGTAGAAAAATCCAGTACTTCAACTAATGAGCTGCTGAAGATTGAAAAACTCTTTTCCAACAGTACTGGAGCCTGAGTAAACACTGGTTATATTAAAGGTTAAGTGTCTTCCCAAATGGGAAGTCAGCCATGCAATGGTCTGTGAGATGAGCACGGGCGCACCTGATCCTTTTCATGACTGTAACTGAGAAATTGTTTCCTCATTTGAGTGTTTTATTTTAAATTATGCAAAGCTGCCACTTACTCTTTAGTAATACATAAGCAAGGGAAATTCAACAGATGGTGTCACACCAAGCAGTACTATCTTATTTGAAATTACTTTAGCAAAAATTGAATTTGGTAGAGGCAGACACATTTTGGGGCATGGCTGTTTTATATTTTGTTACTGCTGTCTTAAGGTTTCTTTGTAGACTGAATTACTAACTTAACTTTCACACAAATTCCACAGTAATTAAACTGGGTTGCTGCAGCACAAGTTTTCTTGTTCAGAGATTGGATGCAACCCATTCAAAAGATAGAGGGATCTATGGGATCATGTAAGAGTTTTATTTTAATGAAACAAAATTTTCAATCAGAAAATATATTTCACTGTATTTCATAATGTTTAATTGTGCATGGTGCAAACTGAATATGAGACATTCAGATGACATCCTGGCCTTTCAGGAGTCCTTGAGCTGTATCTGACTGGAACAGCAGCTGTCCCAGAGCTGTGTTTTACACTTGTGACAAAAAAAAAAAAAAAAAACAACCCAAAAAAAAAAAAAAAAAAAAAACCCAAAAAAAAAAAAAAAAAAAAAACCCAAAAAAAAAAAAAAAAAAAAAACCCAAAAAAAAAAAAAAAAAAAAAACAAAAAAACAAACAAACCACACTAATAAAACACTTGTGGTTTAGCTATTGCTGAGCTCTATTCACATGACATTGAGTGACACTGTGCGCATGACATTTCACACTTTGCCCCTCACTGAATTGACTGGAGGTGAACAAGATGTGAGGAGAGGACAAGAGCTGAACTAACTAAAGATGCTGAGGGAGGTGATTCTGTCCCTCTGCTCTGGTGAGATCCCACCTGGAGCAGAGTCCAGCTCTGGGGTCTCAGCACAGGAAGGACTTGTTGGAACCAGGCCAGAAGAGGCCACCAAGATGAACCAGAGGGATGAAGCAGCTCTCCTTTGAGGAAAGGCAGAGAGATTTGTGCATGTTCAACCGGGAAAAGAAGAAGTTTTGGGGTGACCCAATTTCAGCTTTCCAGTACCTGGAGGGAGCCTACAGGAAAGATGGAGAGAGATTTTTTTTCAAGGGTCTGGAATGCCAGGACAAGGGGGAATGGCTTCAAGCTGAATGAAAGTTGATTTAGACTAGATATTACGAAGAAATTCTTTCCTGTGAGGGTGGCGAGGCACTGGAACTGTTTGTCCAAAGAAGCTTTTATCTGCCCCATGCCAGGAAGTGTTCAAGGCCAGGTTGGATGGGGTTCTGAGCAAGCTGATCTAATGGAAGGTGCCCCTGCCCATGGCAGGGGCGCTGAGTCTTTTTGAACTTTAAGGTCCTTTTCAACACTAGTCATTCTATGTTTCTGTGATTCTATGATATTCCATGCCATATGATATAAAAGCATAGAATATCCTGAGTTAAAAAGAATCCCAAATGTTCATTGAAGTCTAGCTCCTGACATGCATGTCAGTAAAAAGAAAGAAAAGCAGATTTAGGGAGGTTAGCCATTTATTCTTCAGGAACTGACTGGGATTTGTTCTACTCATGGGAGAGTGAGCAATTATCTTTGACTCTCACATTCATTTGGAAAACAGAGTTAGCTCGATATCGTGAATTGGACGAAACCTATATTTTGCCTTCATTTCAGGCCTATTTGTTTAGTCTGCTCAGTTTGTTTTTAAGGTAATTTTTAATGGTATTGTCATTAATGTCATCAAAGACAGTTCTCTATGGCAGCATTCCAAGAGAATGAGAAAGAGAAAAACATTATGAAAAGTAAAAGCTGTGATCTGCTGGATCAGTAAATATCTAGGTAATAGTGGAAAGCAAAGGAAAAGAATTTAAAGTTTTTAGACCTTCTTATATATTAAATGAAAGAGACAATTTTGAAATTATCATCATCCATCAAGGCTGTCAGAAGAAAGAAAGGTATCTTCTCTTAACTACAAATGAACCTGTTGTTTTCCAGATTCCTACAAAGGAGTAACAAATACGACTGATTCACTCTCTGAATTCTGGAAATTATTGCTCAAATGAGTATCATGAGAGTGAACAAAGTGGTTCTTAATCTTGTGGGTAACTTTGAGGGAGACAGTGGTAGTGAATGAATCCCTTGCCATATCCATCTGTCACATATTCAGGAGCAGTTGAAGTTCAGTAACAAGCAGGATTGAAATTCAAATGGTATTGTTCAGTGCCCTTACTTTACTTGACATTCAAACAGACTGACAATAAACAAGATGTGCTACCAGTCAATTAGTAAATTCTCTATTTTGATTGTTTTTTGGTTGTTTTTGTTGTTGTTGTTTTGTTATTTTTGTTTTTTTTTCTGAAACTGCCGTCATGTTCAACTCATAAATATAAATGTGTGTGTGTATGTTCCTTAAAGTTGTGTACAGCAGGAAGTCCCTTCATCAGAATATTCTCTCATTTTGGGTACAACTACTAGCCCACTCCCAAAGAAGATCTTTAAGGGACAAGGCTACGGCTCTGCTTAGGGAAGGATAGAAAATCTTCCTTGGCAATGAAACAGTTGTGGGTATTGGTAGAGGAGCCCTTTGCACAGTTTGACTTGCTTGAATAATAAATGTCCCAATCAATTCCCAGCTGGCACTCAGGTTTTACACAGTCTAGGGATTCCAATAAACACCTTGGATGAACATACATGATTGTTGGGAGTAATAGTGTTTAACAGGTGTTAACAACAGGAGGGACACGGATTGTTCCATGGCAGTTGGCATTGGTGGTAGATAAGAGCATGAATTAAGAGTGTGTAATCTACAAAAGATCTTTAAAGTCATCCCAGAGTTCTTTAAAGTCATTCCTGTTTGCAGAGGACATGAAAACAAGCTGTGACTCAAGCAAAACTCTGCAGGTTCTGTAGTGAATATAATGGCATCTATGCAGTGTGACTCAAAGGTGTTCTTGGCTCTCTCTGTAGTGACTTCAGCAACTTCTCCTGGGTGATTTGAGTTCAGATAGAGCCTTGTCATATTGTCTGTGAGTTTGTTTTTGGGGTTTGGGTTTTCAGTTTTAGTGTTCTGGGTTTGTTTTGTTTCGCTTGTTTGTTCTTTAAAACTTTTAAAATAAATATACCAGAAAAAAGATTTCTGACATTTTCCTTTTTATTCTGCTGATCCTGGTTAATTAAAACCCCATTAAAGCATAGTTGTAAACACTTATAAACTTTTAATTTTTTCTACTTTAGTAGCATCTTGTTTTAAACAATACCTACCATTTGCTGATTAGTTTTCTCCGCTGTTTTTGTGGTCAAAGAAGGTAATGTTGAATCAAATGAGCTTTGTAAAGGAAGAGGTAAACAAGTTGACAGTTTTTCTGTCAATGTGAATGGACACAATCTGCGGGTTCCCCATCTTTATTACTTTTTATGTGTAAATGGTGCTATACAAAATATTGTGCATTTATATTTTAGCATATATTTTGTTAGACAAAATTTCATGGAAACTAAAGATATTTCAGCAAAGGAGAAAAAGAACCCCAAATCATAGTACCATGTTTGATCAGCCTTGCATGTATATTTTTCTATTCTGTTAAATAAACAGAAATATTTAATGACTTTTAAGTCATTATCTTTAGATGAGTGAATAATTGCATATTTATTTTAGTTGAATTTGTGTTGGCATAGAAGGAAAAGTATCCACATATTTGAGCAAGGCTATGGCAGTGGTTAATGTGAAAGAAGGTTTCTTTATCTAAAGTAATCTAAATTGGAGCAAGGTTGTAAGTCAAATAACAAAGGTTCCTGACAAAGCTGTGGTATAATTAATTTCTTTTCTCATTAAAGTGTGATACAGTGTCCTTAGCAGTCACTTTTTGAGTATCTCAGGAGATCAGATTAATATGGAGCTAGTAGTAAAGTGCTTAAATGGACTCAATCAAGACCAAGTGAAATTCATCCTAGGATTATTAGAAAGATAGAAGGAGAAATTACAAAACTCTGTTAGTGAATAGATCTGTCTTATTATATGCAGAAAAAAAGAAGGTGGGGAAAGAGGGGAAAGAGAGCTAAAGTGAACTTCCCTTTTTCTTGTCAACTTTTCACCACTTTCCTAGAAGACCTTGGAATGGTGACTATTGCTTTTTGATTTATTTATTAATATAACCCCTGGACAACCCTAAACCCTCCATTTATTTTCCTGACTAAAATATAAGTAAGTAACATCACGTCTTTGTACAGCAGGCTTCCTCCTTGCTAAACTGCACTGAAAAAGATTCTCCATCACTCAAGAAGGGCCATCAGGACACAAGGAGGATATAAATGGAGGATATTGGATATAGATAATGGACATTTATAGAGGACTTGCAGCAGCTTCTGACCACAGGCAAGTTTTGTCTTGATATTTGTAAGGCAGAGGAAGTCAGGATGGAGGGACATGTGCCAAGATCATTTATAGTTAACACTTCAATTAACAGGTAGAATTTGGGGTTCACAGGAGGCAGAAGTCTTCTGGTACAAAAAAAAGACCACATGTTCTTCTACTCTGCAAAACAGATTTGCACATTTTTATAGCATCATTATCAACTATTTTACTGATGTTTATATTACAAGAAACATAAATGCTCACAGTTTTACGGCCATAAGTGCAGCAGGAGCTACTAGTTTCCAGAAAATTTATCTTCCATCTACATTCTGCCACTCTTTAATGAACTTTAGGGCATTTTCCTTCCATCTCAAATCGGTTTTGTGTCTCTTTTTGATCTTGGTTCTAGTATAAACCAGAGACAATGCCTCTGTGGTATAAAGTCCCAATAAAATCCATAAAAACACTTGAAATATATTCCAGAATGGAAGACCAGACAAGAAAGTTCTCTTCAACCATCCACTTGTGAGCTGAGAAGTAGACCATAGCTTTGCTACAGGATGTCATCCTCCCGTGTTTCACAAATCTATAAACCCTCTCACCAAACAAATTCCATTTTTTCTCCTCACTGCCCTTTAATTACCCAGTACTTTCCCAGTAACTTAATTATTTAAGTACTTCTCAATCCCATACTGATACATGTACAGATGCTATGTGCATAATACATTAAATCTGGATAATTGATTTACATTTAATTGTCACCAGTTGTGTAATGTTCTGTGTTTGGTTTATGTTCATGACACCATGAAGAAATGAAATGCTTTGTGTTGGTAAACAAACCTCACTTTTATTGCTGTTCAGAGCTGGAGCAATTTGGGAGAAACCCCCATTACTGCTATTAAAAAACATGGAGGGGTGGAAACAGCAGCAGCAAAACCCACTTGATCATCTGCATCAGTGTTATCTGAAAGAGTAAATGTTTTTTTCTGTTAAAACCATGGGAAAACAGCAAGGATTTATTTTGAGACTGACATTTTCCTGTATTTAAGAGTGTAGCTACTTATTGAGCCAGGAAACCACAGCTCTAAGGAAGCTCAACAGAATTGAAACATTAGTGGCTGCTTATTTCTTAATTACTTGAGGTCCTGAGTGGCCTGCTGAAAAACAAACCAACCAAAAACTCTTTAAAGGCAAAACCCTCATCCAGCAGCCTCTGAATCACCTTCCTGAGATTTGTTATTACTTTCCATTTATCTTACCCAAGTGTTGGGATTAGGTGTAGTCTCTGGGAAACGACAGAATCAATTTAGAGGCCTAATGGCAGCTGAGATCCAAGATATCAAAGGCTGTTCACAAACATCTTCACAATATTTCTCAATGAAATAAATGCCCTGGGTTTGTGACGTTAAGTTTGGAGTTATCAGTCAAGAATGGCAAGGCCGAGAGGAGTCAAGGGCAATTTCCATCTGAGACAGGTCGTCCTTGTGCATTTTCCTTTTGCAAATTTGCCAGAAAGGCACACTGATCAGTAAAGGCTGGACCTTCCTCTCCCATAGCACAATCATTCACCAGGGGCCTGTCACAGTGAGATGGTTTAATTGTCATGGGGGAACACTGTGTAGCCTAACCCAGCAGGAACTGAAAAAAACCCCCACTTCTATCTTCACAAAGAAAAAGAACCCTGATCAAAATACTGTGTTTACTGCATCTTTTTTTATTCCACTCGGTAAATTGAATCCTGAGATTAGATATGCAAAGCTTGTACAAGAAATGCATGCTTAGAAAATGGAATAAAAACAAATTATGTCTAATGGAAACTCACACATGAAAATTCGCGTTTGAGTTAGGTTAAACATCAGGGAATAGTTTTGTCTGAAGAAATAAAAGGAACAATAGTAAAAATGCCTGTACTCTGTTCCATGTAATGCAAATAAAAATAAACACCACCCAAATTTAGAAAAATAACCAGTCTTAGAAGATTTTGAAATTACAAATTAAAGTTGAAAATCAAAAGTTACTTTTTATGTATTTTCCTTCTGCATTTCTCTGGGAAAAAGCACAAGGGAAGGAGCATGAGTATTTGCCTTTCATTTTTGGGTATGGCTGGTGAGCAATTACAGCCTTGAGTGTTGTTTCTAAAAGTCCAAATGTCCCATCCCACTTATCTTCAGCCACCTGGGACTGACTGAGTGCGTATTTGTAAATAAAACAGCACCAGGTTGTAGGATCAGGTTCTAGATTGTGTTTATCTTGAAATAACATCATGTGCAGCTGTATGTTCCCAACCACTCTGCTGGTTCAGAATCTATCAGGAACCAGAAACAAAACCCAAAAATCAGCAATGCACCAGGTTTGGCTCTTCACACATTACACAGCATCCAACACTGACCCTCAAACACCACCATCTGCTATGCCCACGGGGCTGTAACACACACTGTCAGCTTTGTGGTGTGAAAACACCACTGTGAGGGGTTGCTATACAGCTCTCATGTTATTTATTATACTTTTATCTTGGGGGGGAAAGAAAACAAAAGGAGAAAAAAGAGACCGAAAAAAATTGTTTCTTTATGACTCTAAAGAGGCAGTCAGCATTTCCAGAGAAGACCTAGTACAAATTACCAAGCATTGAGGTGGCTTGTCAGTGTAAATATGCCTCAGAGGCAGAGAACTATCCCTGTGTAGCAGCAGATATAGAATAAGAATGTTATTTACCCATTCATCACAGTAATTCTGTAATAAATGAGAAAAGAGAAACTTCTGAGTGATCACACATATCCCACCCTTATCACAAGTATATCTCAGCATGGGATCTATCACTGCCTAGAGCTCTCTTCAACTGGCTAGGGTTGTCTCCAAGCAGACACTGAAATTTTAGATCGATAATGTTAGCAGAGACAAGTCCTCTGGTTTTGAGCAGTCTCATAATGTTATTGGATGGTTTCTACTTTCCATTCATATAATGAAAACTTCTCTCCTCTCCCCACATCTCTAAGTTCTTACTATTCTCTGCATGAGTTACCTTTATCTGGCATCATTAGACCAGATTACCCTCTAAGCAGAAAGTCAGTAGAAGTCATGTTTGTCACCTAAACCCCAAATATACACCACTCCCCTACTGAGAGGAATGAGATGTTAACATATCTGCCCTCTGTGTGTGGAACCACCCAAAAGGCAGATTGTTTAATCAATAACCTGCATTTAAGAAAGTTTGACATTTTAAAGAATTAGCAATGCAAATTAGGTGGTGGCTTGCATAGGTTGCATGGTAAATTAAATGCAGGTTTATTGTCTATGTGAAATTCACCCATTGATGAGCACAAAACCTATTCAAGTGCTTGAAGGGCAATGGAGCTGCTTCATAAGCCAGGTTTACACATGATTTACTTTCATTTCAGACTGTGACCCTTCTGCCCAGTGAGAGTAAGATTTCTTCCTGCTTTTGTGATTTCATTGATGGCTATATAATTACTCCATGAGCTAATTGAACCATTTCTTTTTCACAGTATCCCAGAATGGGTCAGGCTGGAAGGGGCCACAGTGGGGTCATCTGGTCCAACCTCCCTGATCAAGCCAGCTCTTCCCAGAGCACAGGCACAGGATTGTGTCCAGACAGTGCTGGAATATCCACTGAGGGAGGCTCCACAGCCTCTCTGGACAATCTGTTCAGTACTTGGTCACTGCACAGGGAAGAAATTATTCCTCATGTTCAGGTGGAATTTCCTGTGCATCAGTCCCTGTCCATTCCTCTTGTCCCATTGCTGGGCAGTGCTCCTCCTGAGGTCCCCAAAGTGCATTTTTTTGCCTTCCATTTTATTTGTTATCTCATATAGTGTCAGAGTGTCCAAGCCCTCACATGAGACCTGCACCACTTGGTGATATTGAGCTGGAAGATAAGGAGATGCTAGTCATATAGAAATATGGGAATGGCAGTCTGCATGGTATAAATGAAAGATCTTGTAAAATCAAACATCTTTTTTCTTCACTTTGAGCCCATGTGTGAGGATTGAAAACATAATCATATTATTGAAATCAGGGGAAGAAATCTTACATCTAAGGTTTGACTTATAACAAAAATTGAAAAGATTACATTGTTCTTGCTCTGTTTCTCAACTTCTGATCCAGCATCTCAGGCAGGTAAACCTGCTGCTACCCACACATATACATATTTCAAATGCAGATGAAATTGAAGGAATACTGAATGCACATATCTGATACTAGACACTGGGGTTTTATTATCAGCGGTGGAATAGAAAAAAAGGCATAAATGAATCATAAATGTTGAAAGACAAGGCATTTGAAAGACTGAAAAAAAAAATAAGGACCATATTCAGCAACTGATTGTATGGAGAATAAATCCTGGGATGTGAAAGTGTTGCCCTGATATAATCCAGAGGTTGACTTGTGAGGTTGCTCAAGAGATTAAGGGTTCATTTATATTACACATCCTGCTTACCTTTGTGGTGCAGAATGTGAACAAAAATAGCAAATGACAGTTCATTATACCCAAAGACAGAAAATAAACCTGCTTTGTGAAGAGAGCCAAGTCAATATGGGTTTTTTTCATGCTTGTTATTGGTATTTCCTAGCATTTTTCCTATTCACTCTTGTGTCTGTTTTTGAAGGCAGGACCCTGGGGGAAAAAGGATGCCTTGCTGTACAATCTTACTGAGAGGGATTAGGAATGGGGAAGGTATCAGCCCACCCTTCTTATGACATCAAAGTCTGACTAAACCTCTACCATTGCTTTGGGACTCATAAAAAATCCTTGCACGTGGAATGTAATAGTGGAGGATGGAAATAAAATGTTTTTTGTGTCTCATTTACTTTCCCTGGTCTAAAATATTGCAGAAGGACGTTCAGCCCAATCCAGTGGTGTGAAATGATACTCAAACTATTCCTATAGCATAGGCACACTACAAAGGAGCTATATCCCTGGCTGTAATCCATAACTATTTTCTTTCCAGCTACTCATTTCTACTAGATAAAATGCTATTCTATGTAGAAAGGTTCTTCAGAGTTATCCTTTTCACTCTGATAACTACCCAGAGGCTCTGCTGAGGATGTTTCCACAGGATTGAATTTGCTGCCTTAGGATTGCAAGAGTTTGAATTAGAAGTTGTGTGTCCTTGTTTTTTTATACGGGGTCACTCCGTCATAACACCACTCTCAGACCTGACTCATAAATTTGTTTGTCAAAGGTCACTTCTTTTTAATTTGCCATAGTGTGTTGGGGTTGCATGGTGATGTTTTGGTAGTGGAGGAGCTGCAGGGGTGGATTCTGTGAGAAGAGACCAGGAGCTGCTCCCCTGTCAGACAGAGCCATGGCCAGGTGGGTTCACCCACCAAATGTCCACCATCAGCTTGTGTTTGCACCTGTGGAAATGTGGAGTTTCCTGGAGTGGCACCACAGCCCTGACTTCATGAGCTGCTTCAACCAGATGCATCCAGTCATTTTGTTAATTGTTTTTCACAGTGTATCTCATGATACTCTTTATCTAAAAATACCTAGAAACAGTAATCAACAAGAACTTTTTACTAGCTTTTATCTAGTTATTTCTTCAAACCAGCCAATGATGGTGCCAGATGCTTCTCCATCTCTGAAACCATTACCAGCACTGTTAGCTAAATTGCTGAATTCTTAATCTTTACTGTCTGGGTAAAGATTTAAATTTTGAGATTTGAGCCACTTAAGGCATAGAAGGATTCAAATTTTGACATTTTATTTTGTTGTGGAAGAAAAAAAAAAGAAGAAAAAAATTACCTTACATACTTTACATAGGTTGTATGAATGCAAGATCCATCCCAAAGCTCACTGGCACAAACGTTTTCTTTTTTTTTTTTTTTTTTAATTAGATCATTTACACATGTAATACAGTGAGAATATACTTAATAATTAAACATATCATATATATCCATGATGCAATCTGTGTATATTTACACAGCAAGAGAGGTACAAATAGAAATCAATGGCTTCTTTGTAAAGGTTTTGATTCTCCTTCATCATATGCTGAAATATTTGACCTATTTCTGGGGAAAATCACTGGCCAGTGAACTAGATCTTAACATTCTTTCTTAATGATGCTGCTCAGTGGGAGAGTTAAAATTCCTATTTAAATGCAACACTTTAAGCAACTTCTCAGAGTCCAGAGAAATGCCTATTTAAACATTTTCAAACGAAAATTCTTTACTATAATTTAATGTAAACATTCTGGTACACATATGAGGTTAATTATAAGATATTTGTCATACACATAAAATTTAGACATGTTTTCTCTTCAACTGTGTCTTTCCTGCCAACAAGTTCCCCAACCCGAGCTAAGTTATTCTGCCATGTCCTGTGTTCATGCAGCAATTGCCCTGGGGGAAAATGACAATTTGATACAAAAACACAGCCAGGCATATGAGGGTGGCAGAGACAATGGAAGAACCATGTCTCAAAACAGGAGTCAGATTCTGAATACCAGATCACGGATCATACTCTAAAAATATCCCTAAAATATTCAGCTGAATGTATGAATGTATTCATGATTACTTCATAATAAACTTGTTGCATGTATTTTTATATCTCTAGGCCATTTTTACTGCTTTTGCAGCTCTTTATGACTGCAGAGTGACAAGGTGGAATGTGCTCATTTCCTGGTGTCTTAGACATTGAGAGATCTGCTCAAACTCATCAGAGTATTAGATTATTTTCTGAATATCATATCCAAATATATGTGAATGTAAATAATTCCCCCATGAAAATTAGGAATGAGAAATAGGTTGCAATTCAATTCTCTCCCCAAAAAATTGCTTTCAGATAAATTATGTTTCAAAATGCCAAAACAGTGAAATGTTGAAATCATAATTTGTTGGGCATGTAATATTTTTTTTCTGATTTTCTTCTTTTATTTTAAAAAAGTTTAATGATACATTTAGTTGTGATTGCCGCATTCTGGGGTTCAAAAGATGTAAACTATATCACAAGAGAAAAGCAAAATTATGTGGAGATGTACAAGCAGACATGGTATCTTGAAGAAATGGCAGCCAGAATTCTGCCAAGATTGAGATGTCACTGTTGAAGAGAAATGTGAGCTTGCTGGACATAAGAATAAGGAACAAGAACAAGAGTGATCAAAAATTCATCATCCACTGTAAGGAAAAAATTAAGTCATTCAAAAAATCTTCAATGATTAAAAACATCCCTGAGAAATAGAGAGGGAATAAATCAGTTCTTGTATCTACCACAGACAGCAGAAGAAACAATGGATTAAAATACAAGGAGAGACATTAATAGTGGACATTAATCAAGATACTTTGTGGGCACACAGGAAATATTGCCCATAATGGTTGCAGGCTTTTTCAGTGGCTGGAAGTTTTTAATTAAATTTGAACATAATTATGTATAGAATGCTACAGGACATCTCTCCACAGTTTAGCAGATGAAGAAAAATCTTCTTGTTTTCTGTGATTTCCTAATGAATTCATGTATTACTTTAAAAGTCAGCTGGTTGCTGTGCACAACCTAGAGGTGATAAAATACTTCATATTAGTCCAGTATGATATGTGGAATCCAATTAAAATAGATTTCATTAAGTTCAGTAATTTTTAGCAGCACAAGAGACTGGAATAAAAAGTCTTTAAATGTATCTGTTCAATGACCTCTTAATCACTTGTAAAAAATCTAAGAATTTTGAAGAGTTTTCACTTCAAGTTTATTCAAGTGTCAGAAATTCTAATCATCCTTGTAATTCTGACCAATAGGAAATAGTCCAGGAAAATATACAAAACTGTTTTCTTAGAAAATTTGTTCATTTTCATTTGATTTTATAGATTGCTATCGCTTTACTGGAACACACTTTTTCTTTTCCAGTAACTTGTACTGAAGGAATAGTGAGATAAAAATGCAAATACATCCTGAAATTCTAGAACTTATATTAGAGAGAAGAGCAATTCAATCATCCCCAGAAATAAAGAAAATATGTTATTATTAAAAAATTAGTTATTAAATTCTTTTGGAGGGGATTATAAAATAACATCGTCTAACAATATTTAAATATACAGGTTCAATTTAATATAGAGAGAATTTTCTTTCTTTGTATTTTATCAGTTATAAATGAAGATAGATATATATATAAGTAAAATAGTTTTTATGACTTCTATAAATGTTTCACAAATGTTTTAGATTAATTAACCAGAACAGAGACCAAAAAAGAAAGTCCTGGATTACCAAAAACAGTCGCAATGGTATCACAGACAACCACAATATTCAATCCCTTCAGGTCATTGATAAATACCTGTTTTAAGATTCAAGAGAGCTTATTATTCTCAACTATCCTGCTGAAAAGCTTCTTAGGACCTCATAGCTAAGTCATAGTTAGAAAATATCTAATTTTCATTCAAAATATATCCATGGCCAATAATAAAGAATAATCTCACATTTTATTGGTGAGATAATAAATGTCACTTCTCTGTAACAGGATGAAAATCAACAGAACAAATTGTGAATCCTTTAAGACTACTGAAAAAAAACCCCAAAAACTCAAAGTAGGTAGAAATTAAACTTACCATTAATGTATTAAAAATAATATTGTTCATTTTCAAAACATTCTTCATAGTTTTTCTCAAAATCTTATTTTGAACACTTAAACTTTTATGAGATGAGATGTTTAACCTATGATATTGCTTTCCACTCTTTATAACAAGTCAGAACATGTTCTTTACAGGATGAAATTAAAATATCTGTAACTTGTTCCCAGTGAGTAATGAGTAAGTTATCTGGTTATTTACTGCAAATATTTGTATCAAGTATTGTCTGTTTTAATAAATTGCACATCATATTGTTCATGAGATGCCTACAACTACTGAAGGAAAAGTGCATGCAAGAAGGAATTAAATTCAGAAGGAAAAAATATCTACAGCAAGTGGTAGCCAGTTTTAAACCTCTGGTTCCAAAAGGTTTTTATTGGTTTATATCAGATAAAGCCAAAGCCTGTTGTTTTTCTGTCTTCATTTATATCTCACTGCATAATGTGTTCATCATTCTAATCTTCAGGCAGCGTATGGAAAACAGAGAGTGACACTTCTATAAATCCCTGGCTGCATCTTGTTGTCCACCTAATAATGA
Source organism: Pycnonotus jocosus (assembly GCA_013400435.1). Taxonomy (NCBI): domain Eukaryota; kingdom Metazoa; phylum Chordata; class Aves; order Passeriformes; family Pycnonotidae; genus Pycnonotus; species Pycnonotus jocosus. The sequence continues at coordinate 100,630 of VWYP01009380.1, forward strand.
AGTGTCTGCTTCAGAAATAATTCATATTACTGAGGGTTTTCCATAAGGATATTTGCAGGGCAGTTCACTTTATTTCATTATTTGAACACTTTATGGACCTTATATTACTCATCATGGCTTTAGACTTTCACCTCAGCTGTTTTCTCATGGGGTCAAAGCATGGGGCCTAGACTTGGGAGGCATAGATTTACTCCTCACCATATAGTAGTTTTCATGGCTTTAAATAATATAAATTACTTTTTTTTTTTCTGTCATTTATACATTTCCATCATTATTACCCTGTAAGGATCGAAATCTGCCATATATAATAGATGTATTTTTCTGCTGTGTTTCCCTAGAACAAAAGACAACAGCAATTACCTTAATGGAAAAGCAAAACATTTAGGTCCTAAATTAGACAGGAGAGATTTAGGTCTTCAGATTTAGATTCTTCAGTGATGCTCCATAAGGCACCAGTGTTGTAGCAGGTGCTTTCCATATTAATTCCTGCTTCTGTTCAGAGTAACAGCTGCCACATGAAACCTTGTTCAGGTGGCTGCATCTGTGAAACAGTCAGGTAATGAACTGCACCTCTCCATGGTGATTTTAAAACTTTGTGACCTTGACTATTCTTAGCATACTCAGTGTGCGTGCCAAATTTTTGATACTTCTTGCATTCAACTTCTGGTGTCTTGTCTCATTTTTGTTATTTCAGAGAGGTTCATAGCAGAATTTATAATTTCTTAATTCAAACAATATGAAAATATTAAGAGGGTTTTTCTATTGTCAAGTTTTTTCTTCCCTTCAGGATATAACACATGATGCCCTGTGTGAGGATATTTAAATACAACTTTTTAATGCAAATAATTGAGCATAACCAACTATCCTCATTTCAGGGTTTGGTACTGTTTGCTGGTTGGTTTTGATTGTTTGTTTGTTTTTTGTTGGATTTTTTTTTTAATATCTCTTTTTAAGAACTCAGTAAAATACTTGAATTCAAGATATTTTGCATCAAAAATATTAATAAATTCTGTGACAACATCAGGAACAATCTGCATTTCAATAACTTCAGAGGAACTCTGACTCCCAAAATTATCCCAAAATTATTCACCAGGGAGATGCTGATGGTGTCTTTAAAAGTGGGTCTAAATTAAAGCTGTGCCATTAGTGCCAAATGGATCTCTGAGTGAACGGCAGCAGCAGCTTGACTGGGAGACTGAGGGTCACCAAATTGGATAGTGTACAATCTATATTATTCAAAAAAATGGAGGTGTGAGGATAATATCTACATTACTCTTCCTAGGTGTGCCAAAACATTCGTACAGACAGCTTTTTGCTATTCCAGGAATTCCCTCCAGCACTTATTATAAGGATATTATAAGAAATTTCTGTAAGCTGGAAATTTCTTTCTCAGATACTCTTCCTTGCACTGGAGGGGAAAAAAAGTTCCCAGCTATGATAGGAAGAGACTAGTTTTCCCAAAAGTTTTTGAGCCACAAAAAAATAATATGGTGCTGGGTAAATAGAGGCAGTGTAGCCTTTACTGATATTTTTAATCATAGAATCTTTTAAGAAGTTGGACTTTTATGTTCTCTTTCCTTGATGAGATCTTTTTTCCTCCTTTCCAGCCACTGGTCATTTTTATGGACAGGTATTTGGGTTTTCCTCCTAGTGGACACCAAGGCACAGAGGATTTGTGTGGATGTTGTTTCTGGAAGAAAAAATGTATCTAGAGCCTGCAGTCAAATCTGGGATTAATGTGCTCACCTGTCCAAAGGGACTAGATAGAGTCTAAGAATGGCAATTAATAATTACCACAAGTATATTTATCACTGGTGTAAAATGACTGCACGTTTTTGCCATGATGGTGACATGAGAAATTCTGCAGCCTCATCCCACAGCATTCAAAGAAACATTTAAAAAGCTTTCCTTGCACCTTTTCTGCTATTCCAAGCACAGTTTTTACCCAGGTGGTTGAAATGAGGGATTTCTGGGAACTGCAGTTTCCAAAGAGTGAGTGTGTGTAACCAGCAGGAGTCTGGGTCACTGACACTGAGCAGAGTTGCATCAGCTGGCCAAAATCCAGCTACCACCGGCCCCTAATTTCATACAGGTCTATATATTAAGTCAAAAATGAACTGTGGTGACCTTCCATTTTTATCTTTGTATAGCACAGATGACATGAAACAAAAATTTCTCCTCTGAGTCTATAATGTCTAGTTAAAATAAAATGTATATTTAAAATGGGAAAACTCCCCCAGTCTTGATTTAAAGGCTTCAAGTCAAGGGAATCCTCTTTGCCCTAACATGATACCTGTTAAAAATAAAGTGTCTTGCTTTTAGTTCATGTGATTTCAGATTCAGTTTATCCACCCACCCATTTATTTCACTTTGTAAATGTTCACTTCATTGTCAAGTGTTCATGGATGAAGTGTAGAGTTCAGGCTTTCAAAGTATTTGCCTATAACTCAAGTTTCCTAAATATCAGTGAAATTTCAAAGTCATTTTTAAGCCTTTTGTGACTGGCCATTTTTTAAATATGTAGACATTAAATCAATTCCAGAATGATCTCACTACTATTTCTCTACTCTTACTTGATGTTTTTCAGTTAATGTATTCTGGGTTCAAGTCAATCCCCTTTGCTACAACAGCAATTTGAAATCTTGATTCAGCTAGCTACTTCCATAATTTACAAGTTTGTTCTAATACTTCATTCCAAGACCTTGTTCATCAGCTTGTAAATTTGCAAGTGGTGCGCAACATGGTGTATGGCTTCATTCTTTCCAAGTGATCCTTCTTGGTTTTACACATTTGTCAAATGTTGCATCATTAACATTTTTACCAGAAATAATAGGATGTCACCTCTAGGTCCTTATGCACCCTCAACATTGATAATTTCTTCCTGAAACTGCTACATCTTTTAAAAGTGTCCACCTCATTTCTTATCATAAAATCATAGAATCATAGGGTGGTTTGTGTTGGAAGAGACCTTAAAGACCCTCCAGTTCCAACCCCTGCCATGGGCAAAGACGCCTCCTCTAGACCAGGTTCCTCCGAGCCCCATCCAGCCTGGTCTGGAACACTTCCAGGGATGGGACATCCACAGCTTCTCTGGGCCACACCATATTATATTTCACAGATGTTCATGAGTACAACTCCTGTTTTACATGACATTAACTGTTTCTTCAAAGTATCATATTGAAGGAATATACAACACCAGAAACAGCTGGAGACAAGGTACCAGCTGGATGTGATTTAGTACAACATCTTCTTGTCAATCCTAGCAGTGATTTTCTGGCAGGATAGCTCTAAGTATACTCTAAAAAGCATTTCTTGACTTTCAGCTACACTGAGTTGAATCAAAAACCAGGCATTTCCAAAATCCATCCACAAGAATGTGTGCAGAATCTTTTTGCATTTCTTTCATTCTTAATTTCTTTTTTATTCTCCATGAGACAAGAGAAATGAATAAGAGAAAACTCTTCCCCAGGAAATTTTGCAACTTGTGTTTCTTAACAATGGGTGCTTCCTATGCACTTAGATTGGCTTCTCAAAAGTCAATGTGTGTGAGACATTCCCATGGGAATCTCATGAAGTTTAACAGGGCCAAGTGCAAGTGCTACACCTGGGTCAGAGAAAACCCTGATATCAGCCCAGGCTGGGGGATGGCATTAGGAAGAAATTCTTCACTCTCAGAGTGGTGAGCCATTGGTGCAGTTTGCCCAGAAAAGCTGTGCCTGCCCCATCCTTGGAAGTGGGCATGGGGTTGCGTGGAGCTTGGAGCTACCCTGGTCTGGTGGAAGATGTCCCTGCCCTGGGGAAGGGGGGTGGAACTGGATGATGTTTAAGGTCCTTTTGAACCCAAACCATTCTTTTATTCTATGAATAACTGACTGATCAGGTTCTGCATCCTGATATCTGTTTTATCTTCAGAACTTTTACTTCTTATATTTGATTTATTAGAAGGGATGAGGGCAAATTTTGTGAGAATTTCTTGTTTACAATGATGGCCAACCACTGAAAAGTGAAATCCCCTCTCCCTTTCCCTGGCTGTCTGCCATTTGTCAGCTAAGCCATCTCAGTATTTCCTGACATTTTCTGCTTTCTGCTTAAATGTGATTAAACTTGTGATACATTGTCAGAAGGTTTAGCCAATGGCAGGATTACAAAATGCCAGACACATCACTGCTAGTTCCACTCCAGCTCTCCTCACATATTTTCCTTTTTGATACAAATTGCACATGATCTGTGGGTGGCAAACCAGATCCTATCAATTCCCAAAACTTCTGTGAAAGATGAGAGGTTAATAGTTCATTTAGAATTTGACAAAAAAAAAAAAAAAAATCTAGCCAATAATCAAGCAAACTACTTTGAAGTTTTTAGTGGTGAAAATAAGTAACACATGTCCCCATGCTTAATATTTGGGGCATAGCCATGAAATCAACAAATAAATATAATGGAATATATACATGATGTCAAAAAATATTTCCTCAGAAAATTATTCCTGCCTTCTCCAACTACAACATAAAACCTATATATATATATAAAGATAAATGAATATATGTATATACACAAACACTGTCCATTGGCTTCTTCCTGGAAACTGAATGGCACCACTGTCTTCATCACTGAAGAAAGGAAGATGCACTGTGAGAAGTTTCCCAGATGCCTTCATGCTATTAGTACCAAGTTAAAGGTATTGGTTGTTTACATCAGACCTAATTCATTCCCTTTCTCTTGTGCCTTCTTAAGCTGAGAAGGGAGGTCAGTGAACTCCTACCTGGCCATCTCCTTTAGGGCTGCAGCACTCAGGGTTCCTGCTCTGTGAGGTTTTGCTTGGTGTGCTGCCAAATCAAACCTCACCCACTTCACCGATTGCTTTCAGGTTTGTTTTCTGAAGATTCTCCTCAATGACAACGTGCATTTATTGATGGCTCAGTACCATCCAGGCCTGAAATGGCTGCAAATGGGTATACTCACATTACTCTGAGAGCTGCCCTGAGTATTAACCCAATCACATCCCTTTTTCTTTTATTCTTTTCACTTTCATCACCTGTTACCACTTCTTTGCATGTGAGCTTATTTCACCTTGACCTATCCCTTTTTTTTTTCCTCTATATCAGACTACTTCCTTTGTGAAATATGTGTATCCAAACACCTTGAAGGCAGATGACCCCACTGTGGTCCCTTCCAACCTTACCCATTCTGTGATTCTGTTATTCTGTTTCTGTGATCATAAAGTGGGACCTACTCAAGGAGAAAATTAAGCCATGATCAATTAAGGGGTGAAATGAAAAGATCCCATACACTTGACCCAGTAATATTGAATATTCACAGCAAATAGGAGGCTTGTGAGATGGTGGGGGTGGGGAGGGCAGGAAGGGTATTTGACCAGAAGATTAGAAGGCTTGTAAATCCTTCCCTGGTGGATGAAAGGGCCATTATGGGAACACAAGGTTTTTGTATTTGCGTGATACGGAGGCCAATTTCATGGGACAAGCAGTTGTGAGGACTGCAGGATGTGGGGTTATACTGGGACATCAGAGACTTTTGTAGATTACAAGGGACCTCAGGCCAAGAATTCTTCCAGCAATGGAACCAACAGGTGAGTCTGAATCCTGCACCTGATTTTCACAAAAGGGGAATCCTCCGCACAGCCATGAAGGAAGGAATGGTTATTAGTTCAAAACCAGATGTTTTACTGCTATAGCTTCATCAGTCCCCACTGCTTGTAACAAAAAGGAAATGCAATCTTCTCTGTTAATGTTTTCTCTCTGTGGTCCTGTGATTTTCACCAGATCTTGCAACACATATCAGAAAGAACTTTCTCTCTCACACCCTGAGGTCCCTGATGGGACAGATAAGACAGCATGTCAAAGTATTCTTAAATAATGGGTAGTGATTGGTGTGAAATTACTTCATCCCACATGCTCTTTGGCCACTACATGTGATTAATCAAGAGTATGTGACTGCCAGAAGACTTGAAGATCCTGTCAAAACAGTCTTTATTTTATCTGGAACATAAACAAACACAAAACTACACCAAATACCCACTGTGTTTATTTGTTTAATGTAGAGCATTGTTTGGTGAGATAATAAAAACATAGAATAATAGAATCCTAGAGTGATGTGGGTTTGGAAGGGATTGTAAAGATTCCCTACTTCTAATCCCTCTGCCATGGGTGGGGAACCTTCCATATCTAATAAAAAACTCCATTTTATTGTGTTTCTCATAGTTAATCTCACTTCAGCCTTAGAAAATTGGAAAGAAATGCAGGATTAAGTACCTCATGCCATTTACTTTATTTTTATTGCCTTTTAAAAAATATATATTCTATCAAGAATGTTAAGCATACTTAGTAAATGCAAATCATCCAGGTGGCTTGGAGAGTATTTATTGAAGAATATTATTTTTTCCTTTAATTTTTTTCTATATATACATATCCAACTGCTTTTTAGAGAGTAAAAAGAAAGGGAAAAAAAAAGAAAAAAAAAAAAGAAAAAACAACCCAAGAAGATCAGAGCTTTAATAAGATTATGCAAGTACTGGTAGTGCTCAATTTTTCTTGAGTGTCAGTTGAGGAAAAGGACAGCTTCTGAAACTGGGGCTGGGAGAATGAGACCTGCTGAAAGATAGAGAAACATGAGGTGGGGATGCAAATAAAACATCTGAAGCGGGTGCTCTTCCTTAAGGAGAACTGAAACATCCCAGTTCCTTGTTGCTTCTGAGCTGTCCTGTCTGATCCAGCAGGCAGCAAGCTGGATGAGGACAACTATGACATCTGCCAAGTCCTACAATTTGTTTATGATCATCTTATGTGCCCTTAATTTCTTGAGTTAAACTAGAGATAACCCCAAAATTTTTATAGCTCCTCTGCCCAGCTCTCCCCCCTCACATCCAGTTGCTGTTGCAGTCAGGTCTGTGACTCACAAAACATGCTGGAAGGAAAGTATGAGCTGAAAAAAGGTGAATAGTAACAGGAGGCTGTAGAAGATCTGAAGACAAGAGCAGTCTGATTGTGAGACTCGTGCCGAGGAGTTGGTGATTAATGGGAGAGTTGAGCTGGCACATGGCTGTGAGAGTGTCCTGCTCTTCCCTTCACCTAGTATTTCTAAGGCCATCTCCCACACTGCATCCCAAAACTCTCTCCCCATTCCATTTCTGTGTATTTTTGGACTACTCTGGCTTGTCTAATATATTCAAATTTCTGAAATGATGCTCTTTCTAGTAGTGATGCCTGCCCCTGGCATATCTTAGGCTGTCAAATTTCCTCCAGTAAAGCCTGTCATATATATTTCTGCAAAGAAAAAAATATGCTACAAATACCAGGGGGAAAAAGACACATAAAAATGTTGAATTACAGCTGTAGAAGAAAACATTCTGTGACTACTTTAATATTAAGATGTCACTGCCCTTTACAAACCTTCCTTCCTCTGTGCTCCTCATGCCCACTATAAAAACCATGTCTGTATGAAATATGGCATACATATAAGTCATATGACAGTGTCCCCCTGATTTTTTCAGCCTTTTTATGTTTGCATTTTTTGCAATGGAGTTTCTCACATTTCTCACATTTTTGCAATGGAGTTTCTCAGATTTCTCACATTTTTGCAATGGAGTTTCTCAGATTTTCTTGTAAACAAGTAATGTTATTGTAACCATTCCTTTTTGTTTATATCCCTCTCTCGAGGAGGAGGAGACAAATGATGGACTTCTAATTTGACCAGTGTGGTTGGAGAGGTGGCAACCTCAACCTCCAATCCATTGTCATTGTCAGAAATCTATACAAGAGAAGTAAAAAAATAAACTTCCCTCTTTTTGCCCCAACAGTTCAACTGTGTGTGTGTCTTTCATTTTGTGTCCTATAGCGACAAGACAGCCTTGTGGAATGAAAAATGGGATCACCTCAACCTTAATGAGATCCAGGGTATGAAGGACAGAGACTGAATATCACATGATCATAGAATTATTAAGGTTGGAAAAGATATTTTGGGTCACAGAGTTCAACCCTCAGCCCAGCACCACCTCCATGTTCACCCTTCAACCACGTCCTCAAGTGCCACATGCACAAGGTTTTTGAACATTTCCAGGGATGGTGACTCTGCCACTTCCCAGGGCAATCTCTTCTAATGCTTTACAACCCTTCCAATGAGAAAAATGTTCCTAATATCTTGTTTAAGCCTCCCCTGATATAACTTGAGGCTGTTTCCTCTTGTCACTTGTTACCTGAGGGGAGGGGCCAATCCCCACCCCTCTACAGGCAGACCATGTCCTGCCTTTTCCCAAAGTCATCCCATGAGCCATCAGCCCACCAAAGTCCCATCTGCACAGTCACGGGTGGGAACACAATTTAGGGACTCAGACAAAGGGGAACCCTGTCCAGCCACTCTCCCTGATGTTTTTTTGTACATCCAGCAACAGGAGAGGCTGTGACCCAGGGGCAGCTACCAGGAAAGACGAATATCTGAGCTGCACTGCTGGAGGGATCTGCCTGGTATGGATTTAGATCTCTAAATTATCAGATGGGACCAGGAGTGGGCCTCCATCCTGCTCAGCCAGAGAGGAGAGCAGGATGAGGGTTTGTGCTGTGTGTCCATGTGGGTGCTCTGTGTGTGTGTGACCTGTGTATCAGCCAGATTCCCCTGTGCATGGAAGGTGTCCAGGGTTAGGTTTAGGGTCTTTTCACCTGTGCCCATGGGAATGCACAATCAGATTCACTCCTGCCTGGACCTGGCACATGGAGTTGTTTCAGCTTTGCCTCTCTCGGGCTGCCACTCTGGCAGAATATATTCTCCTAGTACATTAAATATATCTACTGAATGTTCTGCTCCTGCTGCCTAAAGAAGTTTAGGGTAATGCATTAATCTGGAAAAAAAAACAGCTTTGTCATGAAGGGAAAGATCTCTTTGTGTCAACAGATCCCTGGCACAGTCATAGCTTCAATGAATGTGAATCAACTCACAAATCACTGTTGATGCCCTTATCTGCAAGTGTCACATCAGCTGAAAATTGTGTTTGGATAGTGCAGGTGCCTGTCTGTCTGTCTAGATGTCAGATGTCAAAATATTATCAATTTTATGTCAAAAGGTGCTGGCAGCTGCCATGGTAGAGGCCTCTGGTCTAAAAATACTCCCACATCTTGTGAAATATATCAAACATTTCCCTTCAGACTAATTGGAAGCAGCAGTCAAATCCTTTATGTCATAGCATTTCCAATGAGGAAGGGAAGCTGCTGCCCAAGGAACCTGTGGTTTATCCAGAACTTGCTTTGTACCACAAATGGGTTTTTCCACCTACCAGCCTGAAGGTTTTACAAAGGAATCTTTTGACAGGAAAGAGTGAAACAAAACTTATTGTTGAGTTTAGACATCCTAAAGACATGGGAGATTTTCAAGAAAGGAATTTCCATTTCATTGAGACCTTTACATTTTTTTCCTTTTAATTTTATTTTTTTTCCTATGATGAAANGGGCCATTCACAGCTTCTCTGAGTAACATGATTCTCACCACCCTCACAGTAAAAAATTTCTTCCTATTATCTAATGTACACCTACTTTATTTCAGTCTGAAGCATTCTCCCTTGTCCTGTCATTTCAAGCCCTTGTAAAAAGTCCCTCCCCATCTCTCTTGTAGGCTCCCTTCAGGTACTGAAGGGCTGCAATTAGGTCACCCTAAAGCCTTCTTTTCCCCAGGCTGAATAATCCAAATTCCCTCAGCCTTTCCTCATAGGAGAGGTTTTTCAATCTTCTAAAAATTGTGGTGGCTTCCTCTGGACTCACTCTAAGAGGTCTTCCTCTGCTGGGTGCAGCAGGTGGGGTCTCACCAGAGCACAGTAGAGGGGCAGAATTGCCTCCCTTGACCCAGTGCTTTGGATGCAGCCCTGGACACGTTTGTTTTTTTCAGGCTGCAAGTGAATATTGTCAGCTCGTGTCCAGCCTCTTGTCCACCAGCACTCCCAAGCCCTTCAGGGCTGGGCTGCTCTGATCTGTTCTCCCCTAGACTGGATTGACACCAGAGGTTGCCCTGACCCAGGTGCAGCACCTTGCACGTGGTCCTTTAATCCTCACATAAAGCCCTCCTCATGTGGCCTCACCAGCTCTGAATAAAGGAGAGAGATTCCCTCCCTCAGGCTCCTGGCAATCCTTGGTTTGATGCAGCAGAGATTTCCACTCACCTCCTTTGCAGCAAGGGCACTTTGCTGGCTCATGTCCAGCTTGATGTTTACCAGAGCCCCAGGTCCTTTTCTGTCAAGCTGCTTTCCATTTGGGTGTCCTCCAGCAAATCTTGGTGCATGTGCATGACTATGTACAGTCCTGAGATCATCCTTCTTACCTGGTGAGAACAGACTTAGACTCCATGAAATGCAATGGTTAAATTTCCATTATATATATATATATTTTTTTTTTTCTCACTGTCACTGGAGCCTCATGGCTGTCCCATATAGTTTTTAGTCAAAATCCCCATTAGTAAACATGAGGTATGTGGTCCCATGGGATTCAACAACACTTGACATGACTATACCAGCATGCAAATAGCAGGATTAGTGTAATAATGTTTAAAGACAAAATATGACACAGTGGGAGACAGCAACAAGGGAAAATGCAGAGGCTGGAAGAAGGCAGCAAACACAATGGTGGTGCAGCACTTCACAGCAGTGTCCCTCTCACTGCCAGGTCTTCTGCATGTTTAAAGCTCTGCATGTTACTCAGTCGAAAGGGATCAGAAGATCTGTGTCAAGAAAATGGTAGGCACTGAGGAATGCTTTCAAATTGTTGTTCTTGATTTAGGAGAGCAATTTGGGATTTAGCACTTCTAGGGGGATCTTATTCTTATACCCTTATGCACTATTTTCACTCCAAGAGTGAAATGAGTCTCACTTATTTCCTTGGACAGAGAAAATAACTATTTAACAAGAATAGAACTAAGTCAACGCTCTGTGTATCAGTGAATTAAAGAATATCATAGCTGATTCCTTAAAAATGCTCTAAATTCAGGAGAAGGATGCAAAAGGTTAATAGAAGGCAGTGGGGAGTTTCAAAATAAAGACTTTGATGATTAAAAAAAAAATATCCTTTTCCATAGTATTAATTTTGCATCAATTCATTTTAATGGTTTTGATTGCCCTCAAGAGGTCTGGCTGAAGCAATGGAAACTAATTCTAATCACAGAAAATTTATGTTGCTTAATTTTGACCTTGCTTAAATAGCAGAGGATTATATGCCTGAGTTTTGTAGCCCACCTAGGTGAGGCTTGAAAATGAAAACTAGGAGAGAACACAGACAGACAAATTTATTCAGGAACATGAGAAAATAAGGAGAAAATAGAAAGTAGAACAGAGGCAAAATTATACAAGAAAATTATAGAAATGTGAAGGTCATAAAAATAAGGAAATATTTTGAGTTAATATAACCTAAAAAATATACTTTCAACATATAGGAGTGAATAATTTTCTTGGCAACATGTTAGATGACCAGTTGCTTAAGAAGACTTTCCACAGCACTATTAAATCACCACAAATACCCAGATATTTCTGTCCTTCCCTTTTGTTTTCTGTGGTTTTTTTAATGGCAAGGCATCAAAGAGCTTGCAAAGCAAAGCAAGTCTGTGTGACCTGTGCTGGGAACAGCCAATCTCCAGATGCATGAGAGACTCAGTTCTCTCCTGTGGGACTGAAGGCTGCAGCAATATCCTGTCACCTTTACAGTACCTGTAGAAATGAGGAGAGAGCAATTCACCCACATGGAGTAAAACAGCCAGTGTGGCTACTCTGTACCCTGATGACAGCACAGAGCAGACAAGGCAGAACTCTCTGGGAAGGAGATTAGCCCTGCTCTTTTGATCCCTGAAGAACCCAGAGAGGATTCCTTCATTCTCACAGTCCATGACTGGGCACATTTAGGAGGCAGCTTGGGAAGCAGCTGCTCCCAGGAGTGGGATGGAGTTGTGGAAAACAGGGTTTATCCTGTCACAATAGGACATGAAAGAACGAGGCAGGGATGAAGTCCGAGGTCAGCAGGGATGCTTTTTTATTTTAAAATCCGACTCCAATATATACAACTGTACAGAAAGACCAGAGATTCTGTACAGAGATTGGTCCAAGGTGTCACCACCTTTTCAATCTTGTTGGTGAACATCACCATCACTCAAGAAACTTCTCCTAGAGGGGAAATATGTAAATATTTCATTATTTACATAAAAAGTGTGACAACTCAGCTCCAAGTTCTGTAAACATCAGAAGGCATAATGAAAATATAGAAGGCAAAGTAAAAACATGGAAAACCAAGGGTGACATTTATCCAGTCTTTGACCTGTGCTTTACAACTGGCTCTCAGGGCCAGAGACCAGGTCTTGATCCTGTTCTGCAAATTGAGACACAGCAACTTCCCCTTTAATCCAGACTCTTGCCGTATCTCTGTGGCCTCTTGGAGCCCTTATGCTGTGACCTTTACTTCTTTCCATGAATTTGCCATTTCATTTATGTCAGCTTGATTCTGGGCCACCCTAGGGACAGAACATGGATGAACAGATGGGTGTTTTCTGTCAGGGGCTGTTCTGACATGGATGCCCATCCCTGTGTCTGATGTGCCTCAGAAACTTCAAGGTGGAATCATCCTCATTCCTCTCTCCTGTGAACTTCACTCCCCAGGATGTGGCCACTTTTACTCTGCAAATCTTCTTCCCTTGCTTTGCCTCCATTTCCTGGGGGCTTTTTTACATTCAAAACAACTTTTTCATTCCTCACCAGATTAAAAAAAAAATGTTCTGACTAAAGAAAAAGACCTTAACTAAACTCATTTTAAACCATCATCTAAAAGATTTCCTACAAAATGGTGTTTCAATAGAGTGTCATGTATTTCATGATGTAAGTAATAGAAATGATCATGTGACATATACTGTGTTATAAAATCTTATAGCACCACGGTTTGTGAGGAAATATGATTTAAAACGTTATTATCTTTCTAATGCCTATGAAGTTATTACATAGGGAAATAGATGTGAGTAGATATTGGAATAATTTTCAGCTCATTTCTGAATCATTCTCTCATGCTTGAGTAAAATACTTGGACATCTTTGATGTTTCCAGCAAGAAAATAAGTACTAAATGTACTAATTACAGAACTAACCCTTTTAAGTCAGCTCCTCACTTTAGATATGAAACTGGTTCCATGAAAAGACTCAGCTCTTAAGAAAATCACCACTGGTTACGTATCTCTTGTGGAATGTGTCCAAAACAGTTTCATTCAACTTATTGTATTTACCAATATATAAAATTTTAAATGACTATTGAATGTATCACCTTTTTTTTCCCACATGTAACTGAATGATTAAAAAAAAAAAAAAAAACAAAAACAAAAGAGATCTGGTTTTTACAACAAATTCACCCTTTGCTACTCAAGTTCAAAAAAAAAAAAAAATCCTGGATCCCTGGAATATTTTACCACCCAGGAATTTCTTTATTTAACACACTGATCTATATCTTTCTTGTTTCTTTGGTAGTCAGATACCACAGCTGGGATGCACATGCATCTGGGTTAAGCCACTCAGATGAACAAATATTCTGTGAGCACTTTTTCAAGGATATCAGTGTAAATGAGGTTTTACTGCACAATCCAAATGTCTCTGAAAAACCATCACCTTGAGTATCAAATTCTCTTTATGTGTTAACCTCAGCATTTACTGCATGGCACACAGAGCCTGTGCAGCTGCAAGTAGTTTAAAGTCAATAACTCTGGAATATTTCCTCCTATTTTAGTGGAGATCAGAAAGATCAATCCACTGGCTGTCCTGTGCTATTCAGTTGAGTCTTACTTAGGGCTTGGAACAAATTGCATCATGTTACACTACATCTTCTTTTCTTGGGGTTTTGTTGGTATTGGTGGCTTTTTCCCTGAATTATTTTATTCCAGCATTTAAAGAGCACAGAAATGTGGGCAGTAGTTTTTTTGTGGGGTTTTTTTTTTCCTTTCAAATTTCACAACAACAACAACATAATGCATGATTTCCATTTGAGGAGTAATTTAAATCACAAACAAAGAAGTAGAAGACTGAAATCCAACAGCACATTCCTTTCATTCAACAACGCAAAGCTGAGGTACCAGGGAAGGGCTCATCCTTAGTATAGAAGTTTCAATCCAGCATTTATCTTCCCAAATGGGAGATTTTAAACACACTTCAGATTCACCAGCCATTGACTAACTGGGGACTGCTGTGGTGGGATGAAGCCAGGATATCACTTTAATTTTTATGTTGCACAAAATATTGAAAAGGAGAACAAAGATGGTGCTCAATCCTAGTGGCCAGATTTGAATGTTTCTGTTCTTGCTTCAGTGCAGATTGAAAGATACAAATCAACATGCAGCATTTGCACTGGGAAAACACAGTGTAATGTCTCACACCAAACGCCTTAGAATGCAGTGAGATGATGTGAAATAATGTTCACATCTCTTCATAATTTTGTTCCTCAAAAGAATCTTCTCACTAAAGGCAATTCAAGTTTCAATCACTGCCAAGAAAGTTTGTTTAAATTAGGGAGCAGAGGTCATAGTTCACTAAAATATTTTGAACTGAATGTCTGAGCCACCAAAACTTAGATTAAATTAAGATTCTAAGGACAAAAAGGCTGAGACGGTTTTGTTGTGGGGTGGGGGTTTTTTTGTTGGTTTTTTTTTTTGTTTGTTTGGTTTGGTTTGGTTTGGTTTAGTTTTGTTTGGGTTTTTTTAACACTAAATCCACAATGGTTCAGAAATGTATTAGCCATATTATATACCTCTGAGGAAATGGAATGGAATGGAATGGAATCCCAGAGTACTGAATGCTGTTTACAGGTATGGCAGTACTTGTCATAATGAGAGACCGAAATGAGGTGGAGAGTGACATTCATGGATTTATTGTAAGAAGTGACAAGCAATTTTGAAGTGAAAACTGAAACTGCCAATCACTTATGGCAAATAACCATTTTCAAGGACTCTGATGTTCATTACTTGCAGACATTCTGGGATGGAACCCAGCCAACATAGGATGTGTAATGATCTTAGGAGTTTGATCTTTGGTTATTTTTTGAAAGAAAAATATTTAATGGGTTTGGTCTCAGAAGAGGCACTGTGTTACACAACACACTGGAAGAAAAAACTGTGCACAGGAGAAAGTCTGTCAGGAAGTTCAGGTTTACTTTCTCCCTCTTCAGTCACATCTGCTAAGAAAAGGATGTAAAAAAGACCAAGTTATCTTCATGTTATGTTAAATACAAATATTAGTACTTGAAAATGAAGAAATATAGATCTTTAGTAGGTAAAATAATTTAAAATTATTTTATAACATATTGTATAGTCTGCACAACCCTTGGAGTATTGGTGGTTTTCTATGCCCACTGTAACCCCTAACCAGACTTGTAGGTACAGTGGACAGGTGGAGAAATGCCCCAAATAAAATAGCAATTTTCTTGTCTCTAGCTCTAATAAAAAATATTAGAAGAAATGTTATACTTGCCCCTCAAACAGAGGATTGTCTTCAAATTCTCCACTACTTATTTTGACTCTCTCATGACTTTATTTTTGAGATAAATCAGAGAATTCCTGTCTTCCGTACTGCTGACCTATGTGACAATATAGAAATTGTTAAGTAGGCATGCAGATGACAAAAATTCACCATCATCCATTGTAAATCTGCAATATCTATGGTGAAATAATCAGATCAACCCATCTCTCTCCTGTATGTATTAAAGGCATGCCTCAGGGTTTGGGGATCTAACTCACACATAAATACAGCAGAAAATTTGTCAACTTCCTCTTCTTAGGCTGTTGTACTACAATTGATTTGGAAACACTATTGCCAGATATTGATGGAAATTCTCCCATGTACGCTACTTATTTTTCTTCCATAAAAGAAGGAAAAAAAATCATGAACAAAATAGTCCCAAGTTAAAAATAAACAAAACAAAAAAACCCTAAAAAAATCAGTGACCATTTTCTTTCTTTCACAGTCACATTTACTGCTTCTTACCACCCTCCCTGTCAGTTGAGTGCAAGTATTACAGATTATTTTAGAGAGCCTTTTATCTGAAAAGAGTAATGTGTCTCAGAAACTTGAGGAAAAGAGCTGAAAAATGGTTCTGTGCAGTCAATACTTTTGAGCAATGTCAAAAAGACTGTGCCAGACAGTGAATGTGTGAACTCGTAACTCCACATTCCTCCATTTGTAACACTTACCCAACATCACAGCACTCCACTGACAAACAGCCACAGCAAGCTTAATTACTCAGCTTTGAAATTGTACAAATTTTTTTGTTGTTTTGCTTAGCTCTTTAGACCAGTGGGAATAAGAAGAGTGGTCACCTCCTCTGTCCCAGGTTCCTCCTGCCCAGCTGCTGGAGCCCAGCCTGGTTCCCCAGGCACAGCTTTCCCTTTTGCAGGTCCCAGCAGTACCAGAGCTGGGCACAGGGTCCAGAGACAAACTCACAAACACACCCAGAGCACTCTGACATGACCAGTGTCACTGGCTGCTGTGGGAACTCTGGATACTGAGAAATTTTGGAGACTCTGTGCTGACAGGCACAGACCTTCAGGGAAGTACTGCATTTGACCTGAAGCCTTAAAACAGATCTCCAAAAATGAGTGATAGTACTGGGATCATGGGAATGTAGTTTGGATGGCATTGTGTGATCTCATAGGGTGAAAAACTTAGATTTGGGATTTCAGTGTGTGGTGATATATGGAAGCCAAGATGGAGAACTTTGGGTGTGGATTAGTGTCACTCTGTTTTTGCATGTCTTTGACTCGCATTCTAATATTAAAGCTAAAGCCTTCTGATGTTTTGGAACTCTGAGCTGAGTTCCCAAGCCTTTTCATGTAAATAAGAATTGTTTACATTCTTTTGTTCTGAGAGAACATTTGAGTGATTGGTATGGTCACCAATCCAAGTGATGGGTTGACCTATCTTGGCCAATAATTGGTCACCTATGTACAGTGTATATAAATGGAGTCAGAAAATTTGAAAAAAGAGAATTCTTGCATGCTAACCCCCGACCTGTTCTGCCTCGTCTTTTCCAAACTCCAACAACGTATGCTGCACCAAAAAGTGCAACAGATTAGTTGCCTTTTTGCACCTTCCTCCTTCTTCACGGGTTTGGGTGATTTATTTGATTGGTTAGTGAGATCTGCATTGAGGACCTTAGGTGATAAGTCATTGGGTCAAAAATATAAATAATATAGATGTCAACTGTTTATTGGATAATTGGTACTTAAATAGCCTTGAACAGACACCATTATGGCTCACTTTCTCAACTTGTTAGAGAGAGCTCACATCTCGTGAGTTTGTAATAGATAAAGATAATAAACTTCAGAGTGAGACTTCAAAAACAGTGTCTCCTGAGTTTTATTCACCCTGACCTTGGAGCAGGAAAAATAGCCAAGAATTCCAATGGGCTGCCACAGGCAAGATGCTGCTTTCAACAGCACATGCATACAGGACCCAAATAAAACATAACCATAGACGTTCAAGTCCTTTTCCTCATCTTTGGCTGGTAGAGAGAGGATTCAGTAGTGAAGGCAGCTATAGAACACTCAGATGTCTCATAAACCAATGTCTGCCCCTGGATTGCTGCTTTAGAATATGGAGAAGACACTCAAGTTGGTTTTTCTATAAAATAATCTTGTGGCTCATAATTATGTCTGATCAGCTTAATGATCTGTGTTACTTCCACTTTCACCAGAAATACTTTCTATCAAACCTTTACCCTGTGACTTAGCAGTTTGATCAGGAAGCTGCCCACATTCTTCCATTTCATATTCTGTTATTTCCACCAGACCTTATGATTGTCTAAAATTTTTCTTTGGTTGGAGCTGTGTGTTGGATTAAAAATGTGTGTTGGATTAAAATTATGGGCTAGCTGCTGTAATTAATATTTTAATTATTAAATATTAGTTCTTTTTCTCACATTATTGAACTTGTTTATGCAGCTTGTCTGCAAAGGAGACAGAAAGGGTAGGATGTGCTTTAAAATTAGTTTAGCTGAGTAATTATTCCCCAATGGAATATTACAGAATAGGTAAATGGACTTCTTGTGGATGCCTAAAATGGGATGGTAACAGATTATAAAGGATATGACCACATGATATCCAAAAAGATATGATGGAGTTTGGATGATGTGACTCCTTTTTGGATGGAGTTTGAGAAAAGGTTTATGCTCAAAAAGGAAAATTTTGATCAGTGTTGAGTGTGTTGCAAATGCCACTTCTGTTGCAAAAACAAAAAAGGTTTTATATAGATTATGTGTGCTGTCAATTTTAAATTATAGTTCCTTGAGAAAAATGGGTAAGTTCCTGTTCCCAGAACAGGTCTCTGTGTTGTGTGTCCCAGGTACATAAGAGCAGATTTTATTTCAGGTAGGCTATGGCTATACAAACCCTCCTGCAATAATTACATGATCTAAATGTGAGTTTCCATAATATAGACACATACTTAATCTGAATATTTAATCTATTGTCTGTAGACACTTTTTTCTTCCTCCTGCAGGTACTTTATTTTAAATTATTCAGAACAGGTGTCTGAACACAGACACAGGAACCCTTGTGACTATGGAGTAATTTGGGTTGAAAAGATCTCAGGCAGTTTTCAGTTCAATCTCCTGTTCAAAGAAGGCTGAGCTATGAGATTGAATGAAGTCAGTCAGGGATTAATCCAGATGTCAAATATCTACATTGGGAATACTGCTAGGTTTCTGCTGGCAGGTTTTGCTGTCATACTTGAGGAGTTACAAAGAATTACCAGTCAATTTGGAAATAATGTAAGTGCAGCGAGAGTACGAATCCAAAGAGGCCCAAAACTTGCTTTTACAGAGACAGAAGAAATTGAAGAATACAAAAGGCAACTTCTGGGACTCAAAACTACATCTAATCCACTAACAGAAATTCGAACACTCAGAGAAGACAGACATGTCATCTAAACCTCAGAGTAGAGACAGCACCTTAAATTTGTCAATTTGGTGCCTGACCTATAGCTAAATAGCTGTATAAAATATCTTTCTTTGAATCTAGAGCCTGTTACAAGATAATCCAAATAATGTTTTACTTGACCAAAATCACTCTGCTCAACTTTCTATTACTGTTTATCTCCCTTCTTGGTAATAACTATTTACCAACTAAATTGTTTCACAGAAAGCAAGAAATATACTTTCAGGTTGTTTTGTTGTACATAAATGTATAACTGCAGGCAGGCACACATCTGTCTTGGAAAGTAAAGTATGTGTGTAATGAGTATGTTTAACTAATTAATGAGAGGAAGCTTAAAGGATAAGCAAAAGGCTTTGAGGATACTGTGGGATATTCAGAG
The DNA here is from genome assembly GCA_013400435.1 of Pycnonotus jocosus. Taxonomy (NCBI): domain Eukaryota; kingdom Metazoa; phylum Chordata; class Aves; order Passeriformes; family Pycnonotidae; genus Pycnonotus; species Pycnonotus jocosus. The sequence continues at coordinate 119,935 of VWYP01009380.1, forward strand.
CTCTCTATTTTAATGCTCCTGCAGAGTGCATCCTCTAGTAATTTTGTTGGCCTGGCACATCTCTTACATCACTGTGTTATCTGTTTTTCAGATCCTACCATCACAATCAGGAACTGATATATCAGTTGTTGCTAGGTTTCCCTGTCTTTCTTCTTATTTGACTACAGTTGTTACTCTCTTTTTTTTTTTTTTTTTTTTTTGTCTACACTTTTCATGTTCAGATACCTCACATATAAAGAATACCAAAATAAAATCTTAGTAGAGAAAATATAGCGAATGGAAAATGATGTGTTCGTTCTGAACACACTGCTAATCCCCTGTCTGTAGTAAGGAAAACAGATAGGTGGTTCTGCTGGTTTTGTGTTTTCATTGAAATATAAAGTTTTAGAAACTGAATTTCTGGATATACATGCAGTCAGTTGCATGATAAAACTTCCTTTGACATCAAAAGATCAAAATTTTTGTAGCTTTCCCTCACTCTCCCTGTTTTTTTCTTTTGCCTTTACATATCTGAGGTCACAATTTTGGGTGTAGCTTTGCTCTCAGGTCCTCCAAATTCTTATTTAGCTTCAAGAAGGCAACAAGAGGAGATGGTCTAGTATTATTATCTTTTCCTAATCTAGGAGACAGGGTAGTTTGCAGAATCTATGACTTGTCTTTTGCACACAGGAACATGTAACAATCAGAAGATTAAATATTCTTAATGTTTGATAGTGTGATGGATAATGCTATAAACTTGAGTATTATTTTTATTTTTTCCTTACCAACCTTGATTTTATTTATAAGTTTTTTATTAGTGCTGATGATTTGGACATTGATATGGTGTCCTCAGGGCTATGAACAGAAAAGTGCCAAAAGAAATCTATGATTAATAAAATGGACAGTGAGGAAATCCCTTCCACATGTATTCCACATAATTAGTTTTTTGGGCGTGACCGTGTTGAACCACCCCTGAACTGTCAATATTCCTTGTTGTGCACTTCAGAGATCCTGGTCAGAAATGTCGCTCTCAGAGTTTGTATCTTTTTGATGGACAGGTCAGCTGTCAGATTTACAGGAAAAAAAAAAAATTGATCATCATCAATTGACATGTTTCTTAAAAGACTGTATCAACTGCAGCTACAGGATGCTTACATTCAGAGAAAAAATCTGCTTTGACCTTTCTTACTTTCCTCCATTTTGAATTTATTTTTTTTTTTTTTAAGTTCTGTGGATTCCCTTACTTGGTTCCATTCACTTTTTATGCAGCAGTTGATGTAAGCAGCCATGAAGGTGACCTAATTTTTAAAAAATAACATTTATGCAATTGATTATTGACATACTAGTATGTTGTTGATTGCTGACAGCTTGAGAAAGAGATATTTATCTATTTTATTAATTGTAGAAATACTTGCTAGTGGTGACTTTTTGAGTTTGTGGTAATTTGTGATAAACTACAGCAATTTAGAGGAGAAAAGCCTCCTTTTTTCATGCACTATGCAATCCTAAAAAACAAATCATCACAATCTCTACACATCCATAGACCAGTAACCCTTCATATCATGACAGCAGTATACTCTGTATTTTTTTATACAATAAGAACTTAATCTTTTTACTTTACTTCCCCTAAACCTCTGCAGTGCTGCACCTAAAAGAGCCACGTTACCTACTCATTCTGGACTGGTAAGAAGTGAGACTGTGCAAGAATTAAGCTTCTGCTTCCCAAAATAGAGTGACTTAGAACCCAGCAAGAATAAGAAATACAGCAGGAATTCAGTTTGTTATTTTGACCCAAATCCACCAAGACCAAATCTACAATACTATTTGCAATAAATATTTAATAACTTTCTGTCTTTTCCTGATCTTCTCTCCAAAAAGGTCTACAAACAAACAACTTCAGTAGAACTCAAAAACTGAAGGGTTAAGATCATTTTATAGTCTAGAGGTATCAGCTTTAAATTATTAATTTCCATCTTAAAGACAAAATTAGCAAATAATTATTATTGAAAATGAGTGGGGGATTTTTTTTTTTTTTGGTGGTGGTGGTGACATTGGTTTTTTCCTAGGTGTTTTTTGGGAGTTTGTTTTGTTGTTTTGTTTTTTTTTTTTTGAGAATAAAGAATGAAAATAGATTTGGACTTCATCCTCCTGTAAAAAAATTCTATTCAACATACACTTGACTGATCACAGCCAAGCAACATGGGTCACCCAACTGTGCATCCAAACCTTTTCTCACATAGTTCTGCTCCTTTGTGGGGGCTTCTAAGCTGCTTGTGAGCGATCACCTCCACTTCTGTGCCGTACAAACTGGCAAAAGTCAGCATGGCATTGATTCTCCTACTGCAGCAGCTGTAACGTGCAGTGAGTCAGAGCCTGCAATGTGGACAGAGCTGCTCCTGCTGTGGAACAGCACCTGGGATGGAACCATGTAGTGAGCCCTGTGTAAGTCATTCTGCCTCTGAGTCACAGTCAATCCTCAGACACGTGGGCACAGTACAAAAACCTGGCTAAAGCATGTAGTTCATAGTTTGGGAAGGTTCTGACCAGTGGGTATTTCAAATTACAGGAAATTGCCTTTTTATCCTTTTTATTTTT
>VWYP01009384.1:0-18645 GCA_013400435.1 Pycnonotus jocosus
AGCCCGATTCCCTACAGTAGAGTACTGCTAGGCTCTACTCCCAGTTTTTGCTACAGCAAAAAAAAAAAGAAGACAAAACTATGATGGAATACTCTTTTTCCAAACAGTTTACAAAAACAGAAGACTAGGGATGAAGAAATTTTTTTTATTTCAGAGGTCACACATATTTGGAATAGATTAACATAGCTCCTGTGGAGTTCCCACTGAGTTATTTTTCTTCTTTTTAAAAGCAGCAATTTCTTTATCCTTAAGTTTAAGGATCTTCTGTTGCTGCTCCATCTTAAGTTGAAGTTCCTGTGAACAAACAAAAAGCACCATTCTTCCTACATCAGTCAGTCAAATGCATTTCATAAGAGAGTCTGAAGGGCAGATCCAATGGCCGAGTGGCACAGGCCCTTTAGTGATTTCAAGCTCTTTTAGGATGGCTCTGTAGAGCCAAGGCTCAGCTCTTGTTCCCCAGAAGGGGAGGGAGCGGCAGCTCCTGTTCTTGCGGCGCAGAAGAAAACAGTCCACTCGGTGGTCCGAAGTATCTTCTTTATTGTAAGGAGATCCCTCGAAGACCCCTAGGCTCTTGTGAGCTGGGGTCTTATATGCTCTACTAGGGGGCGGGGCCAACACAACAACCAATCAGAGAGTGAAACAGGGTTAAGGGCCAATGGGTGCGAGGATCCAAATTGGACCAATCAGGGCTCTGGGATAAAGTCCAATGTGGTTGCAGAACTTGGGCTAATGGGGAAACAGGGGAAACAACCAATCAAGTCATTTCAGTCTGCGCAACAGGCGCAACAACATCAGGGGAAGAGTGGCAGAGGGCCTTAGGTGGCTGAGTCTCTCCAAGGGAGAGCCGCCAATTCTACCTGAACCCCTTCAGGGTCCCCCACATTGGGCCTGATCTTGCAAAGTATCACAGGGATTTGCTTAGAGCTAGAATCTATATTCTAGCTATAGACTATAGAATAATCTATTCTATAGTATTTTCATAAAACAATTTTATTTACAGCAGGTAATAAATTTTTAATGCCCTCTTTAGAATAAGTTCTTCTATTGGACTATATACAGTATTGTATGGACATCTCATATCTCCCAATAATTTCTTAGCTTCTTACACACCAAGAAGCTATTTCAGGTAGATGTTAACCAGCGCTTTGAGTATAATAGTATTAACTTTCTCACTAGTGTTGGGGTTTTTCTTTTTCTTCTTACTCACAGAATTTTTCCCCATATGTTGCTAAGGGAACTAAGTGCTGGATACTTATGGGCACTTTGGGCGAGACAAAGGGGGCCAAAGGGAACCTGGCTACACCTTTTGTCTGACTGGGGGGCGGGGGGAAGGGAGGGGGAAGGCAGTTTGNTTTCCCTGACTGCTGGAGTGAAGCCGGGGGGGGGCCCGGCCCTGTCCCATCCCTGCGGGTTTTTTTTCTCAGCTCTGCTCTTTCCTGCTCTGGTGAGACTGCCTTTTCCCCCTCTGCCCTGCCGGGACACCCTGCTTGGACACCCATCTGCCAGCTGGTCTCATCGCATCCTTCCCAGCCCCTGCAGGAGCCACCGAGACCGCGCAGCTGCCGGGAACTCGCCGTCCTGGGTTTCTGGGAGGCAACGTTTCTCCGGAGGTCTTGATACTATTGTTCAGTTGTTAATGCTGTAGTTTTTTCTTCTGTTGTTTGGTTTTGTTATTTACACTAGTAAAGAGCTGTTATTTCTTACTCCTACAACTTTGCCTAGAGAAAAGCCCTTTTAATTAATTTTCTTGTCTAAATTATAACAACCTGAAGGGGAGGGGATCTAAATTGTTCAGACACCTGTCCTCTAAACTAGGACAACTAGCCACTTCAATCCAACCAGCTTCCAGTGTCTAAAACAGGTAAGAATTTTACAAGCAGAGTGTTAAGCTTCAGATAGTGAGACAGAGATTTGCAAATCTTAATGATCAGATCAGAAATACCTGCACTTTCAACTTAGCTGCCTCCATCTTCTTGTGGCACTCTTTCTGTAACATGACTTTCTCAGGAACATCTCTCAGCTCTTTACTGTCCAGCTCCTGAAGCTGCTTTTGTGTTTCAGCCAGCTCTCTTTTGGCCTGCTCAATTTCTTGCTCGAATTTACTCATCTTCAAAGAATACTGCCTGCTTACAGACTGAGCATCCTTACCTTAAAGAAAGCATATACAAGTAGTTTAAAACCAACATGATAATCAGTTGAAATATAATACTCACTTTTGGAGTTGAAACATTACTTACTTTGTTCTGGCTAAGACAGTAATTTCTGATACATTTTCCAACACTAAAGGAACCTGCTGTTCCCCTCTAACTCTGAAATGGAGATAGAGTCCTAAATCTGAACGTTTCATGAGTCACCTTATGCCACCAAATAAAGTGCCATCTGAGTGCCAGAGTTAAATTCTTCTGCCTACTGTAGATTTTGGCAAAATGGCTATCCTGTATTTAATAATTTTGTTTACTTGTTTTTCTCAGAAGAATATGACATTTATTTATTACTCAACTTTTAGCTTAATAATTATTAAATAATCTTGGATTGTGTTTCTGCTCTGTGGCTTGTCCTGTTTGGGAAATCTAGTATTGCACAGAATCTTTTTCAGACCACCTCAAGAGAAGGCAAACAAAGGAGAAGAGTGTAATTGAAGGGGCTGAGGAAACAGGTCCTTCCTGTCATCTCAAGCCTAGATTCTGTATCAGGACAGATGTGTAAGAGATGTAGGCTACCAGGGACACTGAATTTTTCCTTCATCCACTTCTGACTCCCATTTCTCTACTGTTATAGAATATAAAAGATACAGTGGTGTATCTTTTCTCCTATGCCAGACACTATGTCACAAATACATGTTTACAAAGAGATCAGTAGCACTGAACATACATTAAAAATTACACTACTGTTGGATAAAAGCAATAATCAACAAAGCACAAAAAAAAATTAATAAATAATCTTCATATCATAGTAGAGTAGGCTGTAATCAAAATTTTCAGTGCAATCATAACAAGTAATTAGTAAAATTTATGGATTTTTAGGTTGCTAAAAGTATTCTTGTCTAAGACAGTTATGTAAAAACTAAGACATACAGGACTTCAGGTTTTCTGTGCCTTTTCATTTGTTTCTGAACATCTTCATTCCGTACAGTATCCAGTATCCCTACAGAAGCCAGTTACCTGTTCTTGCTAACTCCTTAATAAGTTCCTCTTTCCTTTTGATATTAAGTGCAAGTTCTCTTATTTTTTGCTCAGCCTCAGCGAGTCTCAGCTCTGAATTCTTTAACTTCTGCATGTTGAAAACATTGATTTTCTGGAGGCTGTCAATCTCTTCACCTTGAAAAAAACAAAGCAAAATAGAGTTATAAAATCTGGAATAGATCTTGTATTCAAAAAGTAGCGCTCTGCAATATTGACTGTGTGCACTTCTTCCATATGAAGTACAAGAATCAAAAGGAGAGAAGAGAGCAGGGTATTTTTTCCTGCCATGTGTTTAAACAGGAAAAAAAAAAAGGATGGTATGCACTTGCATTTCAAGATCCTAAGTCTGAAAAATATTCCAGAAAGGAATTCCACTTCAGTATTTCTGGTAAGATAATAGCATCCATTTTGCTTCAGTGAAGCAGTACTAAAAATTTATATCTGACTAGCTTTTTGATGAGTCAACTGCTTTCTGGCTAGTAGGTATTACTTAGATGTTAATAACATCAGTTTCAGAATGGGAAAGAAAAACAGAAATTGGAAAACCTACATTGAATTATAACCAAAAAATATTTGCAACAAATACACATATTTTGCTGGGAAAACTAATTACATGTGCAAAAGACATTATTGCATATTCTGATACTGTAGTAAGATTTGCTCTAATGACTTTCATTATACCTGTGGTTGTGTCAATTTGTAGCGCAGATTTATTGGACAAACCAGACTTGTCTACTTGGCATTTCATGTCATTTACATCAGGAAGGAAGCACAGAGAAGCGTGATTTTGTGTCCATGTTCGGTTTATGGAATGCCTACAGAAGAATAATAAACATGCTACTCTGCAAATACACAGGGATTTTGTTTTTCTTTAAGCATCATACAAAGTAGATGATCTTAACATAGAAGAATGTCAACCTTACAAAAGCATTTATACCTTCTTTCTCATCCACACCACTCCCACACACACCATCACCCAATCCTCCAATCTTCAAGGTAGATTCTGACCCCCAAGCAAGGATTATGCAATCTTTGCTAAACTTATTAAGTAAGTAATACCAATCTTATTTTGCAGTATGCCCAGTTGGTCCCACAGGTTTACTCTAAGAATCATTACAGATGATCTCATATCATGAAAGGATTAGGCAGTAATACTACATTTGCTATACATTTTTCTGTAACAAAAGTTGAAGAGCAAAAAATTACTTATATAAGGTATTCTCTTCACTGCCTGTATTGTCTTCCTTTTCATCACACTGATCAGAGAGGTGGTGGTGAAGGACTTTATCTTGATCTTCTAACTTGCTCAGTGTAATCTGTCTGCGAACATGGAACTCTGCCATTATCTGGGCCAGGGACAAGACAGGGGAGCTGGTATACCCCTGTCAAAAAGCACGTGAAAATAGTGATGAGTTGTTAAATCGCGGGTTCAGGTATCGATGGCAGCAGCACAGGACAGAACTCTTTGGAGACAGGGTTGCTTCGGAGACACGAGGTTTATTGCCAGGGCAGAGGGTGGAAGGAGCCCCGCTCTCAGCTACCAGCCTCCAGCTGAGAGGGTCCTCTGAGAGCGGGGTGTTCACAGAGAAGGGTGTTCACAGAAAGCAAAAGGGAGGGCCAAAAAGGACAAAAGAGAGGGCAAGAAGAGGGGGCAAGAAGAGCACAGGAAGAGGAGCAAGAAGAAGTAGAAGCGAGGGCTTCTTGCATTACAGTTTTATCTCTTTCTCTATTGAATATTCTAACTTATAGCAACCAACCGATACAGGACACAAATCCTAATACATTTACATACAGTCTATAGGAACTACTACATTACCATAGGGGCTACATTCTAAACCTTAAGAGATAATATCTAAGTTACCCTGTTCCTGCCAGCGTGGCAGGAGCCCTTTGCCCCTTGAATCTTTGTCCTTCCTTTGTTTGCTAGAGATGCTGCTCCTGTTTTTTGGGTGGTCTGCTCACATCTCAAAGGTCACCACTATTTCTGCTTCACTCATGGGCTTTATATCTCTAGAATCTCCTGCCAAGCAATCATATCTATAAGATTTCTCTGTCTCACCATTTCCAACAATGGGTAAAAATACTTGCAACAATTTAGCAATTGGTTACTCATATTTTAAAAAATATTTCACCACCTGAGCTTGTAAGGAAAATTACACAGGTTTTCTATAATAACTCTGAATACCTTTGTAACAAAAGGTTTTGCAAGAGCCTGGAGGAGTTGTTCCAAATGTGAGAGGGCACTGTTAGCAATTCATTAGCCCATGCACTCAACATATTGGTAAGAATAATAATTCATTTTCTATAATGTTTCATACTTGAACCTTCAAAACCTCCAGAAAACCAGCTGGCTCTCATGAAAACATGAGAGCCATAGCACATGCAGGTGGGAATTTTAAGCCTAAATATTTTGGATAATTGTGGCATAAACAAATGTTACAAAACCTGCTGTTACCTTCTAATTTTTCAGAGTCTTCAGTGGGAAGTTAAGCAGCAGTATCTGAGAAAGCCACCATATGTTATCATGTTATGTCTAATCATTGGCCTATAATCATTACAAAGTAGAAGGGGGAAAATTTGGGTAGACCTTACCTTTTGGATCTTTGTCCCTGAAGGCAGGTGAAGGGGGCGTAGCACGTTTTTTGTGATTGGGACACTGTAGGGCCTCCTAGCAAATGCCATGATAGCTGGCCCATCTTCATAAGCACTTGGGAAATTTAAAGCTTTCACATCTGTAAACTCCTCTAATTTCAGTTTTAACTGATCAATGAGCATTTGCTGTTCCACCATTTTCTCAGTCTCATGGGAAAAAAATAAAGCAAAAGCAAAACTGAGCTCTGTATCATATTCACAACTTCTAATTCCTCTCAAAGGTCATGAATCTTGTAAATCACCCACTGACCTTAAATTATTCTGCAGGACACCAAACTGAGAATTCTGTGACGTATCATCAGTCTCACTGCTCCCCCTACCCCACCCCCCACTCCCCAGTCCAGTAAAGTTTAGACACATTTTTGTTCAGAAAGACCTACCCCAGCGTCCTGGGTTAGAGAAAGAGTGCCAGTGTGGGGTGTAATCAAATTGAGTATTCTAGGCCATTTCTGACAACTGTTAATGATGCATCATTTGCAGTAGATGCCCAGCACACACCTGGCACCTCAGGTTACAAGCTGTGTGTTAAATGAGATAAGGGAGAACAGACAAACCCTCTAAGGAGGGTAGTGTTTCTTTTTCTTCATAAAAGACTCTGCAGTGCTGACTCCTTCTGGGGAAGCACCAGCACAGTCCCACCGATCCTGACGATCCTGACGGGGTCATCTCTGCCAATGGGCCATAATGGATTCAATGGCACCACCATAATGGGCAGTTGTAACAACTTAGACCACCAAGGATTCCCAAAAATATCCTGTGACTCACAGGATTACATCATTCCCACCATGCAACTGTCTGCCCTGAGGAAAGGTGCTGAATACTCTTCCCTGAACCTGACCATATTTAATCGGGGACTTGGGACCCCCACCACCCCTGGACGGATCCAGAGGAGGACCACCACTTTTGACTGCAACCATCACTTCTTCAACAGGACTGCAATCACCACTTGATAGGACTGCGACCACAGGTTTGTGGGTTTAAGCCAGTTTTAACATGTATCACTAGATTTATTTTAACCTTTCTATTAAACAGTAACTCTGTCCTGAAATCTCTCTCAGGGTAATTGTCTGGGTTTCGTTTTTCCCACTGGTTTACTTTCAAACCAGCACACCCAGTTTAGTTACATTAGCCTATCTAGGCATCTAGTGAGAAGTGGATGACATAATTAGGACCTCATGCTTGTTTTATATGTGTGTTTATGGAGAAATAAAATGAGAATTAAACAAACATTTTCAAATTAAACTTACGGTCTGAATCTTATTAATTAAAAATGTATATGGGCTTCCTTTTCCACATTGAACAGTTCTACTTTAAAGATTACTTGTATTAATGAACTAAACATGTACATGATCCCAGGATCATTTGCTGCTTTTTCTTCCACCTAGCCTCACATTTGTTGATAATGCTAGTTTGGAGAACTTATCTGCTTCTACTACAGCATTCTCCATACATTGTTCAAAATACTTATGTTATCTAAACTGATTCATCCATAAGGCCAAGATTATATCCACTTTCAATTCACTCTATTGTTTTTAATTCATTTTGAAGTATGGTTAAAAACTGGCCTAACAACATCAGGGAAGTTGAAAAATAGCTCATGATACATTCTGGATTCTTCTACTTCAAGTACACATTTTTATTCATTCCTTGTGTTGTTGTCTTAGATTGAAACTTCCCTTCAAACACAAATATGCAATGCCTTACAAGTTGACATTGAGTTGGAATACAATATATATTATTCCAATGTCATAGAAAAGAGAATATATATATGAATATCATATTTGTTATCTTTTTCAAAGAAGTAACAGCCAACTGATCCACCTTGAAGCTATTTGTCCCTGATACAATTGCACATACAACTCCACAGTGTAACACCCATTGCATAAATATATATGTGTATAAACATTTATTACCTCCTGCCTCATACCTGCTTACTCTAAAAGTCCTTATTCTATCATGTATTATTAAATTATATATGCCTGTGAATACAATGTAAAATATTTGATAGAAGCACTTGCTTTTCATTATTCTACCTACATTATATGTTTTTAAATAGAAGTGGCAGTTTAATGAACTAAATGTAAATGCCAAAAGGGTGCCTGAAAGCTGTCAAGCATCCTTCCTGTCTCTGATACTGAAATAACCATCTATATACATTGTGATAGCTACCTTGTATCCTCCAAAAATTATACAAGTATCATCACGGTATAAGCTGAGGCTAAAGCATCTAGCCAGAAGTGACAGAAAAGGAAGAAAGTGACAGAAAAAAGAAAAAGATCATAACTAGTTTACTTACTCTTCATGCACTGACTCTCTCCAAGCCATCAGCAAAGAAAAGGGAAAAGGAGAGAAAATAAGGAGAAGAGCACTAGCTATCCATGTTTATGCTTTTCTCTTTTAAAAATCTATATAGTAACTTATCTGTCATCCACATACCAGGCAACACCAGCAGAATATTAACTATGTTATTTGCAGTCTTCTCAACTTTGAAATGTTATGCACATACTAGCCACCATAATTTCATTAGCAATCTCAAGATCTACAGAAGTAAAGAGGCAGCTTCTTTGTCACTACCTCACTTTCCATTGTGTCACTCAGTTTTCTCTAATGGTAAATGATCAGAAAGTTAGGATGGAATTCTGTCCTATAAAGTCAAAAGGGGACAATATTCTAATTCTTAATAAAGCTGTAACAAAATAAGTTTCTATATAACTTTTCAAGGAAATCATTCTATAGGATTTGTATAGTCTTTTTTAAGTTCTAAAGAATCCTTCAAAGTCTTTCAAATCTTAATCTATTAATTGTCCTGAAACTCCTTAACAATGATACAAATGTGGGGAGAGGGTTGTGTGTTATGCTTCAGGAAGCATGGAGAGCATGAACAGTTCAAGTTATACAGGAGGCTTCTGGCACAGTTAGGCTCCTATACAGTCTCCAGGAATCACATTACCTTGATACATCCATGAACCCAACTCACTCAGTGAAACAGCTCTAATTAAAATAAAATGTCCCTAATACTGATCAGTAATTAAGTTAAAAAAAAAAATTCTGAGAATGCACCTGTTGAATGCATTCACATGGTAGAAGGATGGTTCAATACAGATAAATGTGTACCAGTGGAAAAATACCTGTAATCTTTGTGTTTCTTGAGCCTCCTTTAAAAATTCCTGTTGTTCTTCTTTTTCCTGCAGTAATGTCTTTATCTGATTCTGAAGTATCTGCACTTCATGATTCTTCTGGCTAAATAGTTCTTCATCCATAACTAGTGCCTGCTAGATAATAAAAGAAAAGTTCAGCTGGGCAAAAGAGACATTATTATTCCTACAACTGGAATATGAATCAAAATAAAACCTCATTTGTTGTTAAAAGACATGACCAGAACTGCAAAGTCTTGAGGTATGTACAGCAAATTATCTAAGTGGTTACCTGCAGTTTCTAGCAGCTATTTCTTCACTTCTGTTTCATCTACTGATTTTGTTCTGACAAGTTTCATTCTTCCAAAGGAGATAATGTACTCAAAACCAAATCTAATTTATTGCAGTATATATATAATTCAATTATTCTCTTTAGTATGCTGTTACATGTAGCAACAAGATCACAGCATCTTGTCATTAATACACTTGTCAAATGAAAACAGTAAGAAGAGTTGTCCTCTATCTGCAACTTGGGTAACAGTTTAAAGATTAAAGTAACCATAAAAATGCTGCTTCATATGTTCTTGTGAATGAACTGATACTTTTATGGAGACTTCCAAATGTTGTTACTCTTCCAGAAAGCCTGCAGAAGCCAAATACAAAGTACTGAAACATTACATCAGCCTTCAAACCTTCTCATTCCTGCTCTTCCTATTTTTTTTCTCCAAGAGTTCTGGTGGTGGACATATGAATGAATTTGGGTGTTAGCTACAGCCAATCCACTATGCCAGTATTTTAATGTCATGTAAGACAGAATTATTCAGGTAATAATAGCTGCTAGCAAAGAAATGAGTATGTACAGACAAGAATAGGTCCACTACTAGTTATTAAATCTGTCCATATGCAAACTCTGCTCTAGAGTCTGTAGTGTCTCATTTATTTTAGCCTTTCTCTAAGCATCTCTTCCTGACTGTAGATGGCATATTCACCTGGGGAAGTGAGTTTAAGCTAAGTTTAAGCTCAGCTTTTACACTGTTTTGAACCTGGTTCAGAGGTTTAAAACAAGCCGCAGAAGAAAATCAAGAAGAAAAAAAAAAACCTGTAACTTAGATCACTTGAGAACAAAGAAAAGACAAAATTTGTTTACGCAATTGCCTGATAACAATCTATAGGTTTATCAGTTTGGTTAAAATTCTAATTTATTGAAACACTGCCTTCTTCCACACATGACAAACTCAAATTAGTTTCTCTGAGGTGTTCATCTGGCATTAGAACTTCACTCAGCTTCCAATTAGTGTACAGTTGTTTTAAGTCATAAAATTATTTTTGATTTGAGATTATTTTCACTGTACAATAATCTGCATTTCTTTTCTTTTGATGTTCACAGTCAACATTTTAACTCGTCACATCCAATATATGTACTTCCTAAATGAATATGGGGATGTTTCCAAAAAGAATAATTTATATGATCATGTGTCAGTTCTGTTAGGAGACATGCTCTCAGAAGGCTGAGAGCTCTTTTCCCCATAGGTCACCTCTAGGACTATTATCTGCTGTAAGAGAAAGAGCTAATTAGCACTACCAATATGACAGGATCCTTATGGGACATCTGCATGCTAAGACTCTCGGATGTTGTTTTGAAATTTTCACCTCATTTAGAAAACCGTAAAGAATATTATGTCACCAAAAAGCAAAAGTTGACGTTTAACACAAAAGCAAATGTTAGAAAGTGATTAGACAAAGAAATCTGCAAATAGTTTAGAAACTCAGTCAGCTAAAGGCATGGCAATGGAAAAGGAAATACAGGAGGTTTTGTGAGACCATAGCTGAAGAAATATAGTGTAGGAAATTGCTAAGAGATAAGAGACTGTAACTTCGTCATATTAGACAAACTAACATATTACATACATTGTATTAGATGATATTAGACAAAACTTAGTCCCTGGGTTATCTGTAAATTCACAGATATCTTTGAAAATATCTGTATTATAATTAGATCTGTAATGCTTCTGACAGAGTAATCTATTTGCAGGATTCAAAACAATTTCTGGGTTCACAGGACAACTGCTGAGGGTATGCAACTAAGTACACACTTCCAAGAGAAAAGAAAGTTCACTTTCTCCCTTTCTCTCATTCTCTTTTTCCCCTAACTAAGTACACACCCTCAATTCCAAGCCCTCAATCCCAAAGAAGAGTAAAAGAAAGAAAACTTGTCAGTCGAGACAGAAATTGTTCAGTAAGTGAAGGTGAAGTGAAAGAACAGAGAAAACAGCACAAGTAATGCAAAGGTAGTTAATTACTGCAAAACCAATCACTCTCTGCCTCAAAAGGGCAGACTGATGGCCATTAGCTCCTGTGCAAGAAGACAACTAACATAACTAATCCCCCTTCTCCCCCTTTCAGTTTCTGAGTACACCATATGATGTGAAATATCTCTCTAGTTGGTGTAGGTCATCTGCCTGCTTGTACTCCTCCTGTCCCTGGGTGCACTCGCCCATCTATTCACTGGTGTCACAGACAAAGACAGTCAGTCCCCTGATGCTGTGCAAAGACTCCACAGCAAAACCTAAAAACTGGTGTTTATCAGATTGTACCAGTCAGAAATGTAAAACACGGCACACTGCAAGCATTTATGAAGAAAATTCACTCCATCCCAGTCAGATTTAGTACAACCTCTGCTTCATATTCCACACCATTATGTCACGGTCAAGCCCCGCACTGTCCAATACAACATTATTAACCATCCTTCCTTCCCTTCTCATCCTTTGACTTATGCACAGATATCATTCCTTTAGTCTACAGGCCACTCCTGTAAAATACCCATAAAATGTCCACTGAGTTTATTAAGTCCATGATGTGGGTTCTGTCTGGTTACAGTAACCACTCAGGACAGGAGCCCAGGCTATGCTAAAAGAATTATTGTATGATCCTACAACAGAGCAGCGCAGTCCTTCCATGGTGTCACGGATCAAAATGTTATCACTCATGGCTCAAACGTTGTCATAACGATTTTTGCACATTATGGCAAAAATGTACAATGAAGCTGCACCAACAAAACCCACAGTGAATGAGTCTCCTGACTGAAACCCTGAACTGTGAGTTAAACTGACTAAGGCTATTCGAGGTAAGAAAAGTGACACTATTGGTCAAAGCATCTCAGGCCTAGGAAGTAATGGATAAAGCTGGGACAGCATTCACAGAAGAGCCGAGCCCAGCAGGTTCAGGGTGGAGGCCACAGCCCCAGGCTTATCTGTTGCCAGGTTTGCACAAACTCCCCGTCCACCAAAGGGTGGGGGAGGAGGGTTTTGAGTGCATGTGAAAACCTCTGGTCAGAGGCAGTGAACACCCATTCTCCCTGCGCAGACTAGGTCAGCTGCAGGATTCCTCACCCCAGTAAAATCACATCTACAGGACATTCACATGAGGGGCAGCTAAGGGGGTGTCAAGGCCCATCAAAGGACTCACTGAAGGGTTCCCCAGACCCTGCACCAGAGAACTGTACATGATACAAAATGATGCAACTGACCCAAAGTCTTTCAAGGGACAGTGTCAATTGGCTCCTCCTCAAGGGAGGCACCTGGGCATCCCCACCTGGCCCAAATGTATATTAATCTATTGGATGCTATGCTTTTGGCGAGGGACCCTCACCATCAAGATCAGTTGGAGAGGATCAATGAGACACCATTAATATCCATGGAGGTGTGGTATGTTTCTACTTAACCTATCTCTGTGACTCTTCCTCTCCCTCCCTGCCTCCCTCCCTCCCTCCTTCCTTCCTTCCCTTTCTTCCCTTTCTTCCTCTTTGCCCCTTTTACTGTTAAATAAAATATATCAATTTATTGGTATCAACATATAACCTCGCTTTGTTTTAATCTCATTTCAGGGAAATATCAAACCTCAGAATTATTTCAATTTTATTCACAGAGAGTCTCTTTGCTCCTTTGTGATTAGAGCAAATTGTAACACATGGTAGAAGCATGGGGTTCAAACCCCCAGGGCCAGAAATCCACTGCATCAGTATCAGAAAGAGGAAAGAGTCTACTGCATCTCAGGAATTGGTTGACAGCAACTGGAACAGTAATCTTTTTGGAAGACCCTTTTTAACCACTGCCTCCTCCACCTTTACATACAGATTGCTTTATGTGCAAAGTTCCAGGACCAAAATAGGTGTCTCACTTCTCATAATCTTTTCACAGTCATGCAGGTAGAACTGTAGGGTAGGATGTGTCATGGGCCCATGGCTCCCTTTCCTTTAAGCAGAGGAATTCCTGCTCATGGTAGCCAATATGCTAGCCTGCACAAGCAAGGTGGTGAAGAGATTATCCACATTATCTTTTGAGTTGCTAGACTTTGTGTAACAATCTTCCCATGGCTGACACGCAGGGCTATAGCAAGGAGAGGGAATAGAGCTTTTGAGTAAATCAGCAGGACTGGCAAAAAGCTGGTGCCACAGAGTCAGCCTAACTCAGCCTTACTAGGCTGCTGTCATATGATGTTTCCGTGTTCTGAACAGACTTCTGCCACTCAGATCGTGTGCACTGTATATGTCTGGATCTTTTGAGCCCTGATTGTTGTCCATGTCACTGAAGACCACCTCCACCACCTCTAATTCCCTCAAACATTAAACATATTTCTCTGTGGCAGTCCACATGCCTCACTGGATGACAGTATCTTCCTTATGAGAGTATTTGTTTTCACGCTCACTAAGAGTCACCTCTGGAACCTGGAGGTGGCTGACCGTCTTCCAATCCCTCTGTCAATCCCACAATCCCTAGCAAAGAATCCCAGCTGATGTGTGTCCCTATGCTTTAGTTCCAGACTGTTAGCCCTACTGTTCCAGCTCTGGAGCAATCAGGTAGCAATTAGCTCATCTTGTCAGGCAAAATCTTTACACATTATCTTGTAGCTACATCATGGATAGGGACAGGTAACTTCCACCTCTTATGATTTCTGTCTCTTTCCTTTCCTATCCTTCTGTGTAACAGGCTGCCTATTCTGATTCATCCTCTCTCCTCCTCTGAGCAGGAGCTGCTTCTTATTACCTTGATCTCTGCTTCCATTGTTTCTTGTTACTACAAGATCAGCTATCACAGTTGAGGGTTCAGTCTCTGGTTTAGTGTCTCTGTGGCCTCAGACCAGGAGAACTTCTCAGTCTTAGACCACCACAATCCCGTTTGTGGGCTTTTAGACCAGAACCTCTTGCATTTCTAAGGACACTGGACACAGACTTTATAGGCATGGGGCAGATCCAACACAGCTATAGAAGTCACAGTGTTTCACCTTCACTCCTTCAAATAACATATTTGATGGGTTAAGGAGCCTCTTCAAATATGAAATCATAAGCTGTCAGAGGCAGCAATGCCCTGTGCTCCTGCCCAACTTCTCCCATACACACTGCCACCCCAGGGATCAATCACCTTAAAGCATGTTCCTGTGTGGCAACCCCAAATAGCTGTTTAATCTTACAAACAATAATTGAAGTCAGGATCACAACACATTAGTATGAACAGTCTGATTAGTACCAGATTATGCTGATGGCCAGTGGCTTTGTCATAGATCTCACAAGCAAAGTGATGAAAAGCAAACAAAACAGCAAAATCTGAAAACAGTCATTAATGGTTTTTGGAGGCTGTTGTACAGCTAGAAAGAAATCAAGTGTCTAAATAGTCAAGGACACATACAAATCAGCACCCATAGCAAATATGCAGCTTCATGACCTGCAACAGTCATTCAACATCTTAACTAAACAGGTATTAATAGCTACAAGTTTAACATAGCACACTGTAATCAGATCTGTTATTACCTTGAAAGCCTTGAGCCACAGGCTGACTTCCAAAATAGATGGCTGTGGGTTACCCCAGAAGGTAGCTAAGCACACAGAGCTATTGATTCACCTCCTCCTACCCCCGTTTCCTAGGAGGACAGAGGAAGAGCAAAGGGAAAGTGAAAGCAAGAAAATCTGTGGGTCAAGACAGAAACTGATCAGTAAGTGATGATGAAGTGGAAGAGAGAAAGGAAAGAAAATAAAAGAAAACAGATGTTGCAAAAGCTGTCGCACATCGCCTCCCAAGGCTCACTAATGCTCAACCAGTTCTGGGCAAAATACAGCTAATCTCCCCAAACCCCCTTTTTATTCGTGAGCATCACATTATGTGGTATGAAATCTCTCTTTTATTAGTTCAAATCATCTGCTTTATTGCATGTTTGTGTCTCCAATTATTCATGCACCCTCCAATCTATTTACTGGGGCACAGCAGAAAAACCAAAGGCCTGTCACTGTACAAAACACCATTCAGCAAGAACAAAAACATCACTGTGTTATTACCACTGTGTTGGTCATAAATCTAAAACACAGCACTCTCAGAGATGCTATACAGAAAACTAACTCCATCCCAGCCAGACTTAGCATACTAGCATAGATAAAACCAAAAATCTAACAGATAAAACAGCTCAGCCTCAAAAGTCATCTTGAAACTGACTAAAGAAAATAGAACATTACTTCACTTATCTCTGTTGTCACTGATTGTGTATTCAAACATCCACTAAAATAAACCAATGTCCCAGGGATTAGCCAAATGAAATTATACAAAATTGCAAATTAAATTTAATTGTCAAATTAAGTACAGAGGACAATTTTATCCATCTTTCAAATTTGAGTTCAAATTTTGGCAGATTGCTTTTTCACTTAGTCATTTAAATAAGCAGCTTACAATTAAATACCTGGCATTTCTTCAGTTCCCTCTTCAGCTCAAGAATTGTGATGTGATGTGGTACTGGGCTGATCTCAGCCCCTGTGTCAGTTTCCTGGATGGTGAGATCTTCCTTCCTTACTTTCTGTACCATAGTGATCCAGCTCTGCAACCTGTCCCGCTGACTTCTTCTTAAGCTAACATCATCATTCAAATCAACTAGAAAGGGGAAGGCTTCATCTACACAATTTCTGTAACTGAAATATTGAACCTGAAGGCGAGTGAGCTGCTCCTCAAGTGAACTGATATGGGCTTTTTCTTCATTTATGTCATGTAAATGCTGATTATTGACCTGCTGGCTCTGCAAAGCTTCCCGAAGCAATCTGATTTCAAGTTCCATTTCATCAATTTGGTCTTTTTCTGGGTTGTAATTTACTACTGGTTTATTTCTAATGTTTTTGGCTCTGCTGGCATATTTGAGAGAATTTAAAGATTCATCAAAGTCCAGTGAGGATGGACTTATACATGTTATCATAACAGTCTTGGCATTTCCTCCAAGGGAGTCTTTCAGAATACGAGTGATTTTAGCATCTCTGTATGGAATATGCACACTTTTCCTTTTTGGGTCTCCAAGGGCACTGATGACATTTCCCAAGGCAAAGAGACCACTATTGATCTGAATGGATTCTTTGAAGCGTTCACCAGTATTTCCAGTCTTTGCTACCCTTTCTGATCCTGCCAAATCCACAAAATGAAACTTTGAAGCAATCGAATCTTGTGCAACATCAGTATTTTTCCAATACTCTGCAGATTGTTTCTGATGAATGCTGATGGTAAAAATGGCATGAGATCGACTAGAGTGCTCATTCTTCTGTGTTGTGCCTGTGTGACGAGCTGCATTGCCACTTTCCAGCAGGCTTACCACTTCATCTTCACATTCTACTTGGAATTCCTTAGCACCAACAATCACTTCAAACACCAAACCAGGTGAAAGTAAGAATAATTTAATTAATTCAAAACTCTTTAGCTAAAGTTTACAGCAGTAACTATAAACGTGTATTAGAGCAACATCCAAGCCTGTGTTATTGTGAAGTCATAGCATATAGCTATAGAAACAGAAGATACAATATGTGAAAAGCATGAGGTACAACACCTCTGAAACCTGCATATATTTAAGGTATAGGTGTATTGTGCCATAACATTTGAAACAATATCTCAGACACAAGACACAACTCATTTACACATTGCACACTGCCCATTGCCTTTACAATTTACAGTGTAGTGCTAGCTAGAAAAAGTATGAGCACAGTCAGTCAAAGGATATTTTGCCAGTTTAAAAAAAAAATACTAAAATGATAAAGTTTTTAGTAAAAATTATTCTCAGCCTGTACTAAGAAAAAAATTTCTATTCTCAATAGTGCAGATAGTTAGGTCTTTGGGTCAGGTATCTATTAGTAATCTAATACAATGTAAGTGTATTTCTACCAAGTGATCTTACTAATCATATTTTTTATCATATTTTTCTTTTAATGAGAGATGGCAAATGTCCTAGCACAATTTACTGAAACTGACCCTGACTGTACTGAACAAAAGAAATAATTTAAAATATACTGTGGGATCCTTTTAAAGCAATAATATTGTCTGCAATATTTGTGCTAAACTAGTGCTTTCTCCCAGCTACAGACAAAAAACAGCTTAATATAACAGTATAATAATACTAGAGTAAACACAAAAATTAGAATATATGGCGGAAAGAAACCACACTAAAACAAATGAGATACTTTCAGAATAAAATACCTCTGATGTGTATTTGTCTAGCATTTTCATGAGGTGAACAGAATACCTACAGGGCAATTTTTAATCTCAAAGCCTCTAAAAATATCTACTCCCTCTCCTCTTAATGAAGTGGTCTCTTCCACTCATTTCATTGTAAAAGGGGAGCAGATATTTACCGTATAATTGACTTAACAATTGTAATTTTGAAGGAAACAAAAAATGGCTTAATCTTAAAATATTTATTCAAGTGAAGAATCACACATTCTTTTGTTTTTACACAGAACTTGCATAAACAATAATTGTGTATTCACCATTTGTTGCCATTTCCATCCATAAAGTAGAACATCTATATTGCTCACAATAGATGTTTAGGCATCTAAACCCAAAACAGCTAAAATGAGTTTATATTCTGAAACTTTAACTTTTTTTTTCCCTTTTATTCATTAGTAGTGAATAAGCACTTTCAACAGAAAACAAGAATAATTTGTACACAAATTGAAACCCAAAACACCAAGAGAGCTGGAATCCTACCTGTATTCCCCTTGTCATCTTCTCGGATATGTAGTTCTTTTACAGAAGTCTCCAAATCCAACAAATCTCGAAGTTCTTCCTTGTAAACCTCTATATAGGATACCTTCACACAGAAGTTAATATTACGGTGTTCAGAAATATGATGAAATAATTCCTGAATAGCCCGTGGGATTATGCCCCTTTCATCCACTGCAACTGATGCTAAAATATAAGCACAGATGTCACAGAGACTTGCAGTCATTCTGTCACATAAATTACAAAGACTGAAATTTGAGAGAAGCTTGTGATACTTAGTATGCAACACACTAAGGAATCTGAACAGCTCATTGTTCACAAGGATTTTTAAAATTTTTTTTGTGTGTGTCAGAATTGTTGTTTGCATCCAGTACTAGGATTCAAATTTAAGTCCTAAATTACATAATTTTATAGTCATGAAAGTTATGAAAAATATGGCTTCTGCTTTAAAACTATACTCCTCAGAGTAGAGATTTCTTCATCCCTACTCAATATGGTTAGCAATGACATCTCAAGCATCTGAGAAACAATAAATTCTACTTTTATAAAACAAAATCATCAGTAACTTAGTGAGACAAGATTTACGACCAACATTAACAGTAATTTCCTATCTTTTCATAGACATAGAACAATGGTGCCAAACTCTACCTTTTTTTTTTTTTTTTT
>VWYP01009384.1:22566-32938 GCA_013400435.1 Pycnonotus jocosus
GCCCCGCCGTCGGGAAGGAGCGAGGCGCTGGAGCGAGTCCAGAGAAGCGCAACGGCGCTGGGCTAGGGTTTGGAGCACAGTCCTGTGAGGAGCAGCTGAGGGACTTGCGGGTGGTTAGCCTGGAGGAGGCTCAGGAGGACCTCACTGCTCCCTACAACTGCCTCAAAGGAAGGAGTAGCAAGATGGCGTTCGGCCTCTTCTCACAGGTGCCAGTACGAAAGCAAACGGCCTCAAGCTGTGATAGGGAGTGTTCAGGATACCCTGTGATAGGGTTGGACATCAGGAACAATTTCTTCACAGGAAGGGTGATTGAATATTGGAACAGGCTGCCGAGTCAGGTGGTGGAGTCACAGTCCCTGGACTGTGTTTAAGGAAAGACTGGATGTGGCGCTCAGGGCCATCATTTAGGTGACAAAGTGGTTTTGGGTCATAGGTTGCACTCACTCAGTGCCACGGTCTAGTAGACCAAGTTATGTTCGATCACAGGTTGGACTCGATCTCAGAGATGTTTTCCAACCAAAATGATCTGTGATTCCTCCCCTCCCTTCCCTGCGTGGACTGAGCTCCCCCATCCCACCCCTAGCAGTAAAAACACAGATACAGCCCCATGGCACGTCTGTCACTGCACTGTTTATTGGACGAATGGACGGGTTACACTTCCATCTCCGAGCAGTAAAGCATCTGCCAAGCACCTGCCACCTCTGTGCAGGTGTGACAGGGGGACAGGCAAGAGCAGGGAGGGGCTGAGGAGCAAGGTACACCATAGGATCTGCACACACACCTGGCTAAGTGCACAGGTAGCCATGTACACCAACACAAAGGTCAAAGAGCAGGAGTAACAAACCCTACCTTAACATGGGTTACCTGCAATTAATTCCAACTAATTAATGATTAATAATGGGTTGCTGTTAATTCCAGTCAGAGCAAGAAAATGATTAAAAGAAAAGGTAATAAAACAATGGAAAAAAAGAAAAAGGCACATTGTTACTAAGTCACCAGAAAACAAGCATTTGATTTAACAGTTCCAAATTAGTGCATGACAAATCATCATATGAAAAGCAAGATTGCCGTTCAAAAGATAAGGCAGCAATAAAAGAACTATCGGACTGGACTTAGTAATATATACACCGTACTCGGTGGAACGGGATATCTTTCATATCTTCCCTGTGATCCCTGGCATAGTCCCAAAGATAATAATCGAGTAAAACCGCATTGATCTTCTCATGCATGTCCTGACCCTTCTTCTGATAGAGCTCCTGCAGGTGCTTACAAATCAATGCACAACACCAAATAGAACAGCCACGGATCTCTACCTCTTCTCTCTCTCCAGACTGGAAAAGTTTTCCTGCAGACACAAGAGACAGCAATCCATTTATATCCAACAGACAGAAGGCCAAGGACTGCCTAAATTTGCTAATTTTTTTCCCCGTTCACATTTATTCTGTTGTAGGATTCCAGTTCTCAAAACTTACCCTGAAACTGTCGACAATGTTGCTATACATTTTCTAATGGTTATTTTAATTTTACCATGTTGCACTTAGAAGCTTCTCTCTCATTCAATTAAAAAATGCTGTATTCTAAAGAACTGCTTTAGGAGCAGGGTGTACTGCAAATCATGATAATTTCTTTGTTTGTGGGGACAAAAAAAAATAGTCTTTTATTATAGTACACTTTTTAGTATATAATTCTTATACTTCACTTCTTATAATTCTTATACTATACTTATAGTATATTTTCTGCCAGGATGACTGAAGTCTAAGATTTTAATATTGAAAACAAACAGTCGCCCAAAATAACCGAATGTAAAGAAAAACAGTGGAATCATTTAAATGGCAATGTTCTCATTAGGATCCATGGAAGGACAAAATGTCTGTGAAGTCTGTTTAATATATAGATATGCATAAAGACATAAACACATGCATGACCATTCTTTTAAAGTTCCTGGGTGACTGCATTAATCTGTTTATCTTCCTGAGTATTTCTGAAATTGCATAAATAGCAGCTCTGCATCCAAATACAGTCATTTTACGGGGCAAAAGAGATTCTCATATTTTTGATCTCTAAAATTCATGGTTAGTAAGTACTGGGAAGATGAAACCATGCTTAAAAAATGAGATCCTAGTCATATGCAATTAACTTCATTTAAAGCAATATTTTTTAATGGATGCTTATAATATTACTTTGCTTATTAACTAGCAGTTCAGTACAAATAAAGAGGAATTCCCATGCTTTTACATCCTGTTTCAACTAAAGACAAAATAATTGTTTCTTTTATGTAAACCGCAAAAATCACAACTATTCTTATGCTGAAAAGTGGTTTTCCAACAGCAGCGTTTTAGAAACTCATTCAGAAACTCAAATTATATTTGGGTCTCTTTAATCCCTCCTTTATGAATGTTTAATCCACAAAAGAGTTAGGTCTTTATAAAAAAGTAACCTTAAGATATCACTCAAGATCATGGTTAGAGAAAAAGTTCCTTCCTCTTACCTCATCACTACGTAAGAAGTCCTTGTTCCCTGGAGGAAAAAACCTGACACATAACCTTTACATAGACAACATATTACATATGGTAACTAGCCTTAGTCTACAATATTGGGTGGTAAGATTACTTGACATTAGCAAGGACAGAACAAACCTTCACGTAGTTTCTTCATTAATTCTTCAGAATATTTCATTGCTTTTAAGTGAACAAGAACTTGTGGAATTCTGTAGTCAGCAAATATTGTCAGACTGGAAATATCATCAAAAGAGCCATCTCCTTTGCCTTCTAAAACACTCCAAGTGTCAGCCACAAGTATTTGTGCCCGTTTGTAGAAAGACACCTTCTTTTTCTGAAGAAAGAAATTTACTGATTATTTAAATGCCTGATCAATAAATAGAGCAAGTAACACATTAAGCGTATCATATTGTTAAGCAAACGTTAGTTACCTAGAACAGAACTACAACACTCTTAAATATCTTAAAATCTAAACAATATCAAACTACAAACATGGATTATGTGGAATGCTCATAAATAAACTGAAATAAAAGAATAACATAATAAAAGTTATTGCAGCAAATAAAAATTGTTTAGAATATCCCTGGAACTCAGAACACATTCATAGTTGTTTATTGCCACTTGGTAATTACTGTAGTTGAACATCCAGCAACATTAATTTTCAGAAACTGTACAGTACATCCAACCTTGTAATTCAACAAGAGAATCATAACAGGCATGTACTGTACTAGACAATTTAAACTTTTTGTTAATTCACTTATCTGTACTGCTATCTGTACTTTCTGTACCAGGAATAGATTTCTGGTGAAAACCTTAATTAATGTTCCTCTTTATTTACTGCAAAGATGCTGTAAGTATTCTTGACAACAAAGTATATTATTTTGTCCTTAAATTATATTCTCCAGAAACAGAGAAGTTCAACTACATTTTAAAGAATAACTTCTGCAAACATCCTCAAAACTCCTGCCTGCCCTGTGCCTCATTCTATACTTGATATAGATGCACAAATTTAATCTAGAGAACCTACGTGATTTTGTATGTTAAATAACAAAAGACCATGTTAAACATCACACAAGAAGTGGTAACAAGAAGTAAACAGATGAAATTTTATCATAGCTGCTACTGTCCCAAAGCAAGGGTGTCATTCTTTCATAGCATTAAGAATTTTCCAATAGTGAAGAAGTGATTTATCTCTAGCACCACACCATTTCACAAGAGCAGAGTAAGGCAGAATTAGAATGGAATTTTTCGTTTCATGCTGCAGTTTAATTACGAAGAAAAATATTGTCTGGGACTCATCCCTGAGCAGATAAATTTATAATTTCATTGTTTCAACTGTTAACTTTTATGTTGCACAGAACATATTAAGTTCTCAAAAATCTCAATATGAAAAAGACTATGAAGCATTTTGAGTAAATTTTCCCACTCTTTATCAGAAAGCAAGGAAAGCACTAGGTGGATAATACTACATGTCAAAGAGGAAGAACTTAAGAACTTTTTTACTGTGCAAATGACTGCACTGGCACAGATTGTCTAGAGAGGTTGTGGAGTCTCCCTCATGGAATATACTCAAGAACTGCCTGTACACAATCCATTGCCACGTGCTCTGGGATGACTCTGCTTGAGCAGGGAGGTTGGACCCTCTTATTGTATGGTCCCTTAAACCCTTATCTGGGGTCTGATTCTGTCTGTGAAAGACAGTAAAGATAGTACAATTTATCAAAAAATTGAACTTTTTCACCATGGCAATACAACTATACTTCTTTTATCATTTTTTTCTGCCACACTCTGCCGTTCCAGGAAATACTACCACATACAGGAACCTTTGAACCCTCTCTGCAATACAATATGCTAATATTAAGTAATATATCTAATTATGACCTACTGGCATTAAAAGATAAGAGGAGTATTGTGTTGGCAAAGAGCAAAATGTGATAGCACAGCCATTAAAAGTAAAACAGCAAAGAACAGGATTATGAGAATTTTACAACCTCAGTCCCAGGTGATGGATGGTTAAGTAAAAGATGAATACGTGCAATATATAGGAAGATCAAAAAGGACTCCACTAAGTCTCTGTCAGAACACAAAACCCCTGATTTATGAGTACAGTATAATCTAAAACTTCAGCTGCTGTTGGGACTCAAATGCAGCACAGCATCTAAATATGAATTATTTGTAAGAAATTTTTTTCAAGTAGAAAAAAAGTGGTTTGGAGATTTTGGTCTTGGTTTGCATTTTCTTTTTCAGAAAAACTAACACTGGCAATTTCTGTGATTACATGTGTAATTATTAAAAGTATTTTGTCTTTGTACTAGGAAAAACATAAGTCAAATAATTGTGCTAATTTTAGAAGCTTCCCTAGAATAGAAGGTCAGCTGTAGCAGTCTGTGATAGTATGATTCTAATGTAGGACTTATCTTATAATCATATATATTTCTCCTTTGGAAAGTTACTGAAAAGCATTGTTTTGGTGTTGGGTATTTCACCATCTTTCCAGTTTCCTCCTAACCCTTTAGAAGTCTTACTTGTGAGAGCTCAACCTGCTGCCATAAAAATAATGTGATCCATATCACCACCTTCAAAATACACATCTTGCTTAGTGAAAGCAGAAAAAAAGCTTCCATATTCATGCAACAGGCTTTATTACTAAGTCAGTGCTTACGGTCTGGGATCATTTTTGGAACACCTTTTCATTCTGTAGTCTGCTGCTGCTTTTAAGGAGGCTTGCTTTATAAAGCACTCACCATCATCTCATGAAAGATATAACGTCAATGAGTACAGTCACTATAAAGATAAGAAAATACCACTTTACTTAGAAAATATTCCCTTTTTGATTGTAAAAGTTGTTGAAATATTATTTTATATGTAAAAAAGCCCCAAATAAACAAAATCAGTAGCTTGAAAAATTAATTCAAAAGAACTTCTGATTTTTTATGTAAATATATTTTGCTTCATAGCAGGAGGCAAAGGAAAATAAAATGACATCTCCTACTGAAGGGGAATACAATAGATTCAAAGCTTCAGTGACTGGTATTCCAAGTTGAAAACAGACTAGTAGTATAGGCTGTACTGTCACTAACATAAAGTCTTCTGGATATGATGTAACAGCTGAGTACTACTGCACATGCAACTGAGCACAAGATCTGCTACCTAAGTCACAGGTGGTAAATGATAAACATGCCAGTATAGCTGAAAACTGGGAGACAAAAAAACCCAGATGATCACTGTTTAATTCCCATCAGTTTCTTTCAGTAAAAACTTCAGTATACTGTCAACATTTGTTAAAGTGTGGGTTACTTCTAATCTGTAGTCATTCGAGTAATGCCTGTTGAACCAACAGCCATTACAAGATGGAGTCCCAGTAGCTGTGCATTAATTCTGCCATAGTTTCACTTCCTTCATTAGCTGGAGAGAGCCTCAAGGTAAAAGAAAAAGAAGATGCCGGGAGGAGGTTTGTCAGCAATTCAAGGGAAGGGAAAATAAAAGGAAAAAGGATTCCCATTTTTCAGGCAGGAATTATCTCAAATACTACGCATTTTTAAGGAGCACAAAGAAGGTGTGATCTAATTGGGAACTCAGAGTATACCAAAAAAAATTACAATAAAGTGATGAAGAGACAGCATATGAAAAATAAGGTTCTCTTTTGGTGGGAAAAAGAAAGTGACTCTTGTCCTGACTAGTTGTGGACTATCAAGATTCTTTTACTGTTACTAAATAGTAGGATTTTTTTTTTTCAGAGCTTCAGAATTAGCTTACCTCAAACACAGCTTCATCTCTGTAAGAAGGAAAATTTTCTAGTACAAGATGTAGCAGTTTCTGAGCACTCTTCTCACTCATTTTAACACAGGTGAGGAAAGACCCACCAAACTTCTCCAACAGAATTATTCCACTTTCGTTCAGCACCCGATGTCTTTCTTCAATCAAAGGCAAAGGCACTTCTGTGTCAGAGCGAAATACGTGCCTTACTTGGTCAAGCGTCATGGTGGCAAAATAAGATGCACTGGTGATAGGTATTCCTTGAGAAAAGTGAAAATAAGGTATTTAGGCTATCACATAACATAACATACAGACCTAATACAGTGGTTTGCTAAAGGAAAGCACTTCTATAGGAAGATCTAAGAAGTCCATCAACTCTTAAACCCACCTTTGTCTTCAGTGATAACCACACCAACAGAGCTGCTCACAACTAAATTTTTGCGTGCACACAATGTTTTTCTTCTACAGCAAATTTCCAACACACAACCATGGAACCGTTGTTACTTTTTGTATGTAATTTTCCCCAACTGCTTATTCTTCGTTTTTTAAGTGTGATGTTTACATAGCACACATGCAAATACAGCCAGTATATAACTAGTTTAGTCAGAATAGGCCTGTTTTCCCACTGATCCTAATCATGCTGTGCATTCGCAAAAAGTACCTTAATGCTAATCCCATCTTAATTTACAAATAACTATGCAGAAAATTAATTAAAACTTTAACCTACATCTACTAACAGTAGGTTTTGTTTTGTTTTCCTGATAGCAGCAAAAAGAGTGAGTGCTGAAGTAGTGGGTTTAAATATGAAACTTTAAAATACTGGTTTGAGGGGCATATACCCATATGTATTTTCAGACTTACTTTAGTCACTCTGGTATTTGATTAGTCCACAGGATTCTTGCTCTATACCTCATTTTTTCATCTGCCTCAGAAATATGCAACTTATCTTAAGAATACATGTGAAATAACCCAAGATACGAACAGCTGAGTACTGGCAATCTTTAAAGTCTTTCGAATGGAAGAGATAACCCAGTTGGAGGCACGAGTTACATAGTTTCAGTACAAGGGTATTTCGAAAGCACTTCCAGTTCCCCAAGCCCTAAGGGGCGCCCGCACATACAGAGCTACAGACACAGCGAGCAGCAGCTCCCAAGAACGTGTCTCACTTTCAAGGCGCCGCCTTGATTTAATACGCCCGCAGCCCCGGCCCGACCCTGCGTCCCCAGCGCTCACTGACCGTCGTCCAGGGCCCTGTTGACGGCGGCGCACAGCGACCAGTAGCCGCTGTAGGTTTTATTCTTGTACTTCACAAGGTACTTGCGCTCCTCTTGCTCGGACCAGAAGGAGAAGTTGAGGGTGTCCACCAGGAACACCCAGTCTACAGCCTCCTTGTCGGCGGTCCGGGGGTTCAGCTCGTGGAGGCTTTTCCACCCCGCCAGCCCGAACTCCGCCGCTGAGGCTTTGTCGAACAGGCTCTCCGCCACCCGCCGCGTCCCCTCCTCGTCCACGGAGACATCTTTGCTGTGCTCGGCTATGAATTTGGCGGACTCCAGCGGGGACGGGAACACCTCCATGCTTGGCAGGAAACACGCACGCTGCCGAAGTCAGCCTCTTCTGCCGCGCTTCCCGCGGGGCGCGNGGGGCTCTCAAATCCTGCCAGGCTGGAGCACTGGGCAGCCTCAGCTTCTCGGCAGCGAATCTTTCCAGAAGATTCCCATCATTCAGAAAGAGAGGGATTAAAAAAACCCCCAACCTGACAAAGGAGTGAACAAAAATGTGCATGTTCAATTGTTGAGCTCTTTTCCCCAACCAAAACAGAAAAGAACCAAACGAAAGACGGTCAACAACCCCTTCTGCATACATACTCAAGTTGGAAGCACCTGGAGAAATTCAGTGTTTTAGATCACTCGCATTTTGCCCAAAACAATGGGTCTCGGTTTTTAGCCTCGATTTTAGGCTTGTCTAATTTAGGTACTCAGCGTACCAGGACAGCTGCCTTCCAACCGATTAGAGTGATGGCATTTCTTTCTGGAGAATTCACTATTGCTCTGCCAAGCCAGCCAGCCTTATCCATGTTTCAAGCTCCTTGCCTTTACCATGCCACGTTAAAGAGTAGCTGCATGAAAAAGGCAAAGTTCATGTGCCATGAATCATGGCAGGGATGGGACATAACAAACCAACCAACCAACAAAAAAACCCCACGATAAAAGAATACTCACTTAGTCTGGACCCATCACATCTGTATGTGCCACACACCTTTACACTTTTTAATATGTTTTTATTTAGGAAGTGAAGTTAAAACTATAAATACAAATGCCAAGGTATTACATGAGATATCCAGAGGCTTTATAATTTTTTTAAATTTCTCACAAATAAGTCTTACGGAACTCAACATACATCTGAGAAACAAGTTGAAGTTTTGCATACAATGAAAAACAAGTTACATAGTTATATTGTCAACTTGCCAATTTGCAATTCCTACCTCATACAAACAAAAGCTCAGGGAACAGGTGTAATTCATTCAGTAATGGTAGAGCAACTCTGCATTAAGCAAGCTGTCTAAAACCAGGTGTACTTTACCACTGTTTACTCAGTGACATCACAATGTTTTAAAGTATTTTATTTATATACTGTCACCAATATATATATGTATTGCAAAGAGGGCCAAACACTTGCAAAAATGTCAAGTTTTACACAACATTTGCGTAAGTATTTTCATCTCTTTTTTTCCACCCAAACAGCAAAGCAGTCATTATTTTCACACAATCTCTTTAATTGTCAAAAAATCCCACATAACTCCATCTATATATCAAGGAAAATTTGAAGAGCAAGCTTAACAGCAACTTTTATATGGGAAAAAAACCCCAAACTAGGTGTACCCATTTTAGTTATGACCTTATGCAGACCTGAAGAAAAATGACCACCAAGAATAGGTTCACTAAATTTATTTAAAAATCCTAAAATGTTTCTTACAAAAAAGCATTACATTCTGCACACTGCTCTCAACAAATGCCAGGGACAAGTGGCCTACCATATTCTCCCCATTCAAAGTAAGATACAGTGTACATAAAGCAGGGTGTTCACAACAATTACAGAAAAACAGTACAATTTACCACCAACAATGAACAAAAATAGAATTCACTCTCTCTGCCGCTTCAAAATTTCAATGTTAGTCTCGTGCGCCCTTTTCCCACCCATGTATTTGTAAGGAACTAAAACATTACATCTGGTGTACAGCAAAGATTCCACTACACCTCAAATGCAGAACACCTATGAAGCAGAGGAATGTTGGCTATTTAAACAGAAGCAGATATTTAAAAAAAAAAAAAAAAAAGGTGCAGGACTCCTTCAGTTCTTCACTAGTCTTAGAAAAACTTTCCAGAATACTGCTTCACACTATAAAAAAGAAAAAATAATCTTGCATTAGAATCCTTCAACATCTGCATACTGCTTCACACTATAAAAGAAAAAGAAAAAAGCATGTATTAGAATGATTGACCACACATCTTGCATCAATATTTATAATGGCATTCTTAAAGAATAAACTACAAATTCTCAATACTATTTAAAGTAAATAATTTTAAAAGGTTAATGGCTAATAGTTATAGGCATATAATTATTTAAAGCACATTTAAATATTAGTACTCTAAAGCCAAACATTCAAGTAAACATTAAAAAATGCTATGATAGCCAACATGTTATTAAAGCAAAACTAAGTAAACTATGTCCAAAACTATTATTATTCAGAAGAATAGAAAGTAATGCCAGCAAGGTGTGAAATGCTGCATAACAGCACCAATTGATTTCAACTTGTCCTGTAGAGGCATGGCCTGTGCCATATGGACGACTGTGATTTGTTGTCGGTTATCTAAAAACAACAAAATCACTAGTCTTCCACACAGAACTAGACCAACGTCCACTGAAATCTTCTATATTTTCTACAGGCTCTATGTAATTTATTACAAGTAGTTTTTTGCAGCAGTTTTCACCAGAGAAAGGAGAGGACTGCTTGGTTAAGATGTCTTCCAGCAAGATTAGTTTTGAGGGTGTCTTCATTTTAATTAGAATGGAGAACAGAAGAGAATCAAGGCAGAACTACCACTAGAGAAGTTAGGTTC
>VWYP01009385.1:0-11057 GCA_013400435.1 Pycnonotus jocosus
GCCGGGATGGCCGCGGGATGGGGGAGCGCACCGCGACCCCTCCCGGTCACTGGGACCTCTCCCGGTCACCCGTGACCCCTCCCGGTCACCGCGACCCCTCCCGGTCACCGCGACCCCTCCCGGTCACCGCGACCCCTCCCGGTCACCGTNACCCCTCCCGGTCACCGCGACCCCTCCCGGTCACCGCGACCCCTCCCGGTCACCGTGATGTCTGGGAGCGGCCGGTCGGGACACGGGCTGACTCCGCGGGCACAGTGAGTGATGGACAAACAGGTGAAGGACAAGCGTTTACGTTACGTGCTCTACGTGAATGATCCTCACTCCCGCGTGCGTTATTCCGTGTCAGGTACCGTCACAGCAGTTGTTCATGGAACCGAGAAGGAAGTGGAACACCGTGGTGTGGAGGGCTTTTCTGGAGGAGGCAATGCTAAGGCTCCAGTCAGCACCAAAATCTTGAGACTGGTTCTCTCTTCCCAAAATTACAGCTGGAAGCAGTGGAGTGGCTCCTGACATGAGAGACCCCAGCCTACAGCAGGCCGAGCTTGAGGCACCTCTGGCAAGTGGACTGCTAGATTTTATGGGAGCTGAAGGAATTAACTGTGTTTTGGCAAGTGATAGAAAGTGAAGGTGCTAAAGGAGAAGAGACTAGCTTTTGGTACTAGTAAAGACCTTTTTTTTTCTTTTAGTAAAAGCAGTTGATTGGTGCAGAGTTGATGTCTCCTTGGATGTGCAGGCCAAACAAAATTAAAGATTTGGTTTACTTTGCTTTCAATGGCTAGATTTCATACTCCCAGAGTATTTGAATCTTCTGCATGTATCCTGCTTATCATCAACACTTCTCCCTTCTTTCTAACCTGTGATTTCTGACTACTCCAGGAGGCTTCTCCCAGCCTACTACAAATGGAATGTTTAAGTCATGTCATTTTGAAACCAGGACATAAGAGATAAACCTCTGATATTGGGAAGAACAGGATGAGACACTCACACATACACAAACATACACACACACAAAACCCCCAAAACAACAACCCCCCCAAAAAAAAACCCAACAAGTCTCGTCAAGAATTTGTTCCCCTTCTTTTCCAAGGAAGTGGGCCTTTCCTGATTAAATGATTCTGTATTTTCAGATAGCAAACTATTTTTATTGTGAATTCCTCTTAGTTTTGACCACAACAGGAGTTTTCCATTCTGAAGTTGCCTTGTTGACAGTATGCAACCTGCCATGGATGTACATCCAACCGAAACCTTGTCCCGGAAGCTCCAAGGGTCTTCTCCCCAATATGACATTAGTCATGTGAGGGGAAAATGCTGAAATCCTCTGGAAAAAACAATGACAAGGAGTGGCCCATGGCAAGACAATTCATTCAGCCAACAGGCTGCTCCTTCCTTTAGCTCAAACTGTTCCAGGAAGAAGGAAAAAGAAAAAAAAAATCAATTGTTTGGGAGTGCACTAAATTAATTATTCCACACGACAACTTTCTCTCACTGCTGTTATCCTTCCTGGATCCTTCTCATACCTGGGGCTTAAAGTTAGTCCTTGTTTTATACCACATGTGCAATAAATTTATTACTTCAGGGAAGCGTTGGACTTCTTTTACGTGTGCAAATTGATTGCAACAGGGTTGTCAAGAAAGAATCCTGACATGGAAAACTAATAATTCACTGTCCTATCTGATCCCACAACTGGATTTTGAAAGAAATACAATAACTATATATGCATTTTATTAGAAAGTTACATAGTAAAATCTTACCTGGAAATTAATTTTAAATTCCTGAGAGAATGGATGAAGTTGGAAAGGTGCCTAAATGGTTCTAAAAAACAAAACAAACAAACAAAAAAGCATCAGGGTTAATGGTAATGTATCAAATAAAGACAGGAGTATTTAGTGAGAGCAGTATTTGACATCATCTTTGACATCTGCATTAACAAGCAGAGGGAATACAACACATATCACTGACACTTTGAAATGACATTGAGTTAGGAAATGTTGCTGAATTGAGAATGAAGCAAAGAAATCCAGAAAAAAAATATGAGTAGAAATTAACTATATGAAATTTGTCTGAGAAAAAAAACCAAACAAACCAGCATAAAGACGTCTATGAAAAGTAATTAATACATAGTAAAAATAAGGCAAGCTAGTGAATGTCAGGGTGGATACGCGCCTTCGTTGCTGTACCAGTCCAACCTGTGGTAACTGATTTAAATGTTTGTTTATCTCATAAAAGAGTTGCAATAATTCTCATGAGATCCCACTCCACTGCCATGTCATGTTAAATTCAGGACAGTATTGTTCAAACTGTAGGGACAAACTGGCAAAATTTAGGGGAAAATCAACAGAAGCAGTCTGAAATGTAGCAGAAAGGAAATGGGTATGAATTTGTAAAACACTACATAAAATGTAAGACACATTTAAGGGGATTTATTCTTTAGCAGGGTCAAATCAGGATGTGTGTCTTTTCCCTAGAAAAGTCAGAGAAGTGTAAAATATCCCATATGCATAGAACAGATACCTAGACAGTTTTCAAGGCTGTGCCAACAAGACTCACAATCCAAGCACTGGGCACTATTTATTCTAGAGCTCATTATACCTTATGTTTATGGGTGCCTCCTGTTTAATTTTGGAGGTGGACAGTTCCATCACTGATGACACTGAAAAGTAAAGTATAAGCTTACAACAGGGGATTTCGATCTGTGAATTCCATGCAATAAAATGAGAGTGGCAAAACAACTTCTCCTCAAACCCATATTTATTTCCAGAAGGAATAATTCTATCAACAGATAAAAGGAAATGAGCACCTGTTAGAGACCATGTACATCAACTGCAAGATTTTTTCAGAAACAATGACTTACTGACAGCATTTTGCCAGCGAAACTCTGCCCAAATCCCCGTTTCTTTGGTGATGTGATTGGAAATTCTAGGAGAACAGCTCTGATGAAATGCTAACTGTACACTGTGTTATGTCCGATCAGATCACAAAACCTGCACTATTACTGTATTGTGATAGAGAGTGCTGATGGTAGTGAAAGGTAACATACTGGGTTTTGGCTTTGTACTGTGAGAGAACAAAGCTGTGTAATTAATAGCAGCATTCTTCAGAGGTCACAGCAATGCCAGCCCCAATGGACAAAGCTAAACTGGATGGGCAGAGGGGGCAAGACTTGATGCACATGGGAAAATGAATTAGTGACACTTCCACCTGTTTTTCTCAAATGCCCAGGGAATTTAAGGCTCTTTTGGTTGAGAGTTTTCATCCACAAATGAGTCTTAAAAGGTGTTTGAGATAACACTGGGCTATCAGGCGTTTGGAATTCCAGGCTTGTTAGCCAGTTCCCTGTCCCAGATTGCTCAGCTGTGAAATGCTGCTTTTGCTTACAGGTGCTTGTAGCCGTACCAGTATCCTGAAGCACACAGGTCACACTGGGTGTTCTTCTTGCTGACCTTCACTCTGTAATGGACAGTCAGATTAACACTCTTGTCTGTTTTGAAGGGTAGAGTGTGGGTTCTCATAAATATTTTCTCCCCCCCTTTTTTAAGCATTGTCAATTGGGTCTCCACATCTAGTTAGAAAAACCAACCCACTGCATTTGCAAATCCTCCATTTCAACACAACCATAGATGAAATGCAGCACTGCCTTCCACCACCTATTTCAATGGAATAAAACTTACTTGTTTGTAAATGACAGAAGAAGATTTATGAAATATCAGTGTCACCAACCTGCTTGTACACAGTGATTTTGTTTCTGGTTGAATGTAACCAGAGACTAGATACAGTTGCCACGAAGTTAAAAGATGAGATTAATTGCTATTATGCCATAAATAAATGCTGAGCTCCATAAGCTCTATCTGGCTTCTCTCCTCACTGCTTCCCCTCTGGTCTTCCCCAGCCAGTACTCCTCCACCAGTTGGAGATGCCACAGATTTACACCTGTGTTGGAAGCAGTGCGACCAGCAAACACAGGTTTCCAAGTCAGTATTTGGGAAATACACACAAATGTACAAACTCTTCCCACCTACCCAGCTTTATTCACTCCTTGGGCAGCAGGAATTTGCAAGAAACGAGGAAACACTAATTACGACAATGTCTCTTCTGGACATATATAAACACAGGCAGATTTTGCAGATGAAATGTCAGTGACTGCTGGAGGAAGTGGGTCCATGAGCGGGCATTGGTGGATAAAATCCAACCACCCATTTGCTCCTCCCTGTTGCTCCCTTTCCCTACGTCCCTGGGCTCTGCTGTGGCTGCTGGGTCACTCATGGTGCTGCAGTGCTGACTGGCTGACATCATTTAATTTCTGCATGACACAACAAAACAGGCCTGGGAGATTCCTTTACTTTATAATGCCACAGATAGACATAAGCAGATGCTCCAAACAGATGTAATCAAACACAGATGTGATCTGAAGAGTCCCAGGCGGGCTCTGGGGTCCAGCCAAACTGTACGGAGCACAGACTGACAGCAAGCTGAAAATGCAGCCAGGGGTTCACCTTTCCCCCCCTGCTGAAGCTGGCTGAGCAGACAGAGATAGGTATGGCAGATACGAACATGCACCAGCTGCTGGGGGACACCTGGGGGCAGCCCGACTGCAGGAGGGGCCCCTCATCCTCCAGTAATGCCTGCTCCTGCCCGGTGCTGGATGCACTGTTGTCCTTGGGGAATCTGCTAGTAGATGACTTTGTCAAAGTCAGCTGTTTTCATACTAGAATCTACCCAAACAGCCTGGTCTTCCAAAGAGACTGCATCCAAAGAGACCTTGACTCTTTCCTTTTAGTCAGTGGTGAGTGGCAAGGGGTGGATGAGTTTTCTGTAACTTGCAGAGGGCATTAAACCAGTCCTACTCACATAAAACCACTTAAAACCACCCAGGACTTTTCCTAGGGCATATTCATTGAAGCGAGGTTGGGGAGACTGCAGAGTGAAGAAAGTAGGGGGATTAATGCCAGAAATTAAGAATGGGAAGCACGGATCTTTGTTTTCATATCATCATGTCTGCTGCTGCTATTGGGGCTCCAGTGATTCCCTGCATCTCCTTATACATTTGCTGGAGGATTAAAGGTCAGAGGGCAAACAGTGACAAAAATAATGGGTTTGTCTAAGAGTGCTGCCACCTACAGCAAGTCCCAAACGGGAGGAGAGTACCGGGGCGGGGGGGGGGGGCGAGCAGAGAGGGCGGGACCCATTCCAAGGAAATTTTTACCAGATTTTCTTCATTTAAGACCCTAGAATATGGGGGTGGGAAAATCCTTGAGATACAGTTATCTAAGCAAAGGCGATGTGCATTTCTATGAGAGAGAATTAATCACTTCTTAAATTGACTCATGCTATGGGCTCGATCCAAAGTCCGTGGAAAAGCTCTGACTGACTTCACAGCTCCTTGGGGTGTAGGTGGGAACTTTGCCACTGTCTTCAAAAAGAACAGGGCCAGGCTTTAGCCCTTGGCTGAAAAACAGATCAAGGAAAAGACACAAATCCCTTTCAAATATTTTAGAAAGAATTTATTATTTGAATTTCTGTAGCTATACTGTTACTAATAACATTTAACACCCGTGAATCTATGTTTTAAAGCATATTGTACCTAAATAGAAATTGTACACATATCTGCTTACATGTTTGTTGGACATGAGTCACTTAATAGAAAAAGTAGTCGTGAAGATTGTACAGTTAGAAAGTAACATGTTAAATAGCACCTTTGAGTCCCTCAGATTTAGTATCAACTCTTTTCTGGTTAGTGCAAATGACCACTTTTCAGATCAGCTGTTTTACTTAACTTTTCTTACAGAAATGAGCTGGGTGACAGTAGCTGTGATTTCAGCAAACCAGGCAGGTGGAGATTTTTAAAAAAGTTTATACTAATAAATTGAAGACAATATGAAAAGTATTAATAGGAAATATAAAATATCCATTTGTCAAGGTGCATGTCACCTGCAGAAAAAGAAATTAGAATTTTAACAAGCTTTCTATGTAAAAGCCTTGTAAGACATTGAAATGGTTGAAAAGTTTTGGAGAGATCTTTTGAAATAAAGTAGTGGTTTTAAATTTAGATTTAGATTAATTATATAGTGCATACATACAGTAAGATTTTTAGAAAGAGGCTGAGATTGTGTTCACAATTATGCAAACAAAGAAAAAATAGATTGAAATTCGCAACACTTTCTGAGATTTTTTTTTCTATGTCCCGCTTCTTTAACTTCTTTTAGATTTTCTATATCTAAAAATAGGTGACACCAAATTAAACCGGTTTTGACCCGAGCTGCCCTTGTCACCAAAACTGTCCTCGGAAAGTATTGACTTTCACCGGCTCCACATTCATCTCGGGATGATTTGAGCATGTGGTTTGCGTTCAAGAATGCCCTGTAAATATAAACAACTATTACTACTGGAGTACCTTTAATGACAAAAATGTGCTAATGCCGCGCTGACGACATTCGCCCTTGGATTACATTCCTTATAAGGGCGATGCTGCTCGGCCCGGCCGGGCGGGCTGCGGGCCGGCCCCTGCCGCACTGCTGTGGCCACCCTCTCATCTCTGTCCGCAGTAAAATAACCTAAAGCAAAGGTGTGCGCCCCCAACCTGCGCGGGCACCCCCTCCCAGCCGCCTGCAGGGACGCTCACCGACCGTGCCTCACGGTCGGCAACACGAAACACCGGGAAATGTGAGAGTAAACCCAGCTCTCACCTTAAAACTCTTGCTCCTCCGAGCTGCGAAGAAATAACAAAATGGTTTTGGAAAAATAGCAATAACAACAATAACAATAGCAATACCGATAGCGATAACAAAGAACCTCCCGGCCCCTCGCCACCGCAGGACCGAGAAGGGCAGCTCGGGCAGCGGCCACGCGTGTGCTGACGTCTCGGTCTTGTCCTTCCCTCACCCAGCTTGCGGGGCAGAGCGAGGTCCGGGATGGTCTCCAGAGAGGCTTTTGGGGTCAGAAGCCGTGGTCCTGCTTGGCAGCCCCCCACCCCGAGCCCCGAGGGGCGACACGGAAGGGCTGGTGAGGGCCCTCCCGTCCAGCTCCCGGGACCGCTGCAAGGGAAACACCCGCCTACCGAGGAACTGCTTTTAATTAGGCGCGGTAATGACCTTCTCCTCGGCCAGGGGAGGCGACTCAAGTGCTTTTGCAGTCCTGGCCGCTATCCTGCCTTCAATGACGCCTTTTCCCCAACTGGTCTTAAAGCAGCGGCAACAGAAGGGTTAAAAAAGCCCCCGCAGCCGCGGTGGCCGGAGAGGCCCCGGCGCGTCACCGCTCCCCGATGGTCCCACCGGCAGCGGCTGCGGCAGAGCGCGGAGACGGGCGGACCCCTGTGCCCCGCGTCTTTCCCTGTCACCCCGACACCGCTTCAGGGCGCAGATCCCTCTCCTTCTGTCTCTCACACTCCCCAAAATGACAAAAAGGGGCAACGGGTTTGTTCTCCTGTTTTCACATTTCTAGGCAAAATTCCACTTTTCTCGGCATTAACAGTTCCTTCCCCCGCTCCTACGTCTTTTCTGATGGAAAAAGAAAAATCCCCGCGAGGCCCCTGGGCCGGCCCAAGGCAGAGGGCGGGTTACGGCAAGGCCGCCGCCGCGGCTTGGGGCTGGCGGTGCCCTCAGGAGGAGCCCCTCGGTGTCCACGCCGATGTCCCACGCCCCAGACCCACATCAGACCCGCCTCAGGCTCGGGCACGCCGGCATTTGCCCGGCCACCAAGCGCCGGAGGTAGAGCCTGTCCCTGCTGCTTGCGCAGCACACAATCTGGTTCGGAAGGTGCCCAGGGCTTGAGCAGCGAGTGGGGAGCCCGCACCCCGGCGGGTTAAGCGGGGCCACGGCAGCTGCCGGGACCTGCCCCCGCCAGCATCAAACCGGCACGCGGGGCTTTGTCGGCTCGATTGGCCCCTCTGAGGGGGCATCTTTCGAGAACAGCAAAGAAAATACTGTCTTGCAGTCACTGTAATCCACGGTTTTCATTTACTATTATTCAATCAGGATTTATCTCTGTTTTTTTAGGAGGCTACTTTTCCAGGGCTGTTACTCGATACTGATCCATTAAATCATTCCAGCTGAGAGATTAAATGTATGATTTGCAACCAGCTGGATTTCTTAAATGGTATCTTCGCCTCCCTTCAGAGTATGAGCAGACCCGACCAGAAAACACTTCGCTTTGGCATGGAAACTCGCACATTTGCCCGAAAATTACCACACGGAGTTCATTCAATGCCAACAGTATTCTCTTCCTTTCTCTTCACTGGATTAGATTTCCCCCAGCCATAAAATGACTCCAAAAGCGAGATACCATCGAAATGGCAAGGCGTGCCAAGCGAGCGGGTAGGCAGCAGCCTGAAGCCACCCCTCGTTCTAGCCCCGCGGCCACTCCCTGCGTCTCCCAGGGCTGCCCCGGCTGCAGCGAGCCCATTCGAGCAGCTCCGGCCCCGGGAAGGGGGACCCGGGGCGCCGCTGGGCACTCACGAGGGGCTGGGATCCCCCTGCCACTCCACCCTCGGGGCGACGGCGGGGGGGTTCTGTGTCCTCGCAGAGGGGCGGGGGTAAGGGACAGGCTGGCGACACTGCGCCCCCCGGACAGAGCTCCCCGCTGTGCCTCGGCGGGGCGATGCGGGGGAACGAGTGACCCCTTCCCACCGACACCAGTCCAGGTAATAAATACACTCGATTTAAGGTAATTACGGGAGAGAGACTGGCCGCCCTCCACCTACGGAGATCCTCCAGGGGACGGCGTCTCGGAGACCGGCCTTCAGAGCTCAAATACCCGAAAACGTGGGAAACACTGTCGCTTAGGTTATGCCAGTCTCACCCGAAAAAGAAAAAAGAGAAAAAGACCACTCCAAGCTAAAAAGGATCTGGGGCTTTTCTCCGAACGAAATCACACGGTAGAGACACCACACCTGGAGGGTTTGCCACATCTATGGGGGAAAAAGCATTTTTTGGGCACGTTCGGGAAGACGTAGCCGGATCCGCACACACCCGCAGCAGTAGCGGAGCCCTGTGTCACTCAGCGACTCCTCTTCCCTCTGGCCGCCTTGGTTTCTGCTAAAAGCCCCAGTGAGGTGGGATCATCCACTAACTCGGGGAAGCAGCGCGGTGACCTGCTCGGGGACAAACCCCAATCCCGCGCCACTCTCTCCACGCTGCCCGTGGGGCCCGCGCCGCCCGATTCCGCGCCCCGCTCAGCGCTGCCTCTGCCCCACGGCTGGTTTCGTCCGGTTCAGGGAGGTTTCCTAAGCGTCCTGACTTTCCAGTTGTTAGTATTTTTGTTGGGTGTGCTCTCGAACGCTCTTAAGAACGATGCCACAAACTGTTCCTAATTTTTCAACGTCTCCTCATCTCCCCAGCTCCAGCCGCGGCCTCGCTGGGTGCGCGGTGCATTGCGCTACGGATGCTCGCCCCGAGCACTGGGCTCCTGGAAAACCGAGTATCTCACGGTGCTGAGAGAAACCCAGCGGTCCCTGGCCCCCCAGCAGCCTGGGAGCCCCATTCACCCACTCCAAGAGCCCGAGAGCCCCGTCCACCGGCTCCAGGAGCCCCTGTGCCCAGGGGAGGCCGTGCCCTTGCCCCTCTCCCCCAGCTTTGGTGGCGAAGCGGCGCGGGCCAGGAGGGCAGGGCTGCAGGGCGCAGATTCCGCTCCTGTCCCTGCGTGTCCCGGCGGTGAGGGGGAACAGCCGGGGCGCTCCGCGGCATCGACAGCCCCCGACAGCCGCTCGGTTCCACGGCGTCCGGGGAGGGGCGCCAGAGCGGCTCTGCTCGGTTGTCGGGTCTTCCTCGAGGGTGTCACTACCTCAGTCTCTGCTAATGTCCCGTCACGCCCGTGACATAAGGGGGACCATGTTTAGCCACTTTCGATTAAACGCATGACACTGAACCAGACGTGCTCAGTCACCTGCATCCCTCGCGGCAGCACTCCAGAAAGAGATGTCTCACCCACGGGTGACTGACTGGCCAGGCACCTTCGCCACCTCCTTGTGAAGGACCGCGTGTCCTCACGCGGCGTGTCCCCACCCGCTGCCGAGGGGCCGCTTCCCCCCGGGGCACCTGCCGCCGGCGTTTCCAAAGCACCGGGCAAAAGCCGGGCCCCGCAGCGGAGACAGCAGATGCTCACCTTCCGGAGGAGGTGGGAAAGAAAAGGAAGGAAAGTGGGGAGCAAAGTGGGGAGCGGGATCAGATGTCCCGTCGGAGCCTGCCCGCACTGCGTTCGGTTCCGCAGACAAAGTGGTCGGGGTTCGGGATTCGGAACGATGAAACCTTTACTGCTAAAGTGCTCTCTGATCTAGTTCCCTGCTCTCTCCCTCGACCTAAGCACGTCTATATCACTTAGGAACGGCGCGATTGGGAGCACCTCTGCCCAGACCCAAACTCCTGCACGACTAGAAATCGTTCTTCCAATATAATTTATTGGAATTTGTCTAACTTTGCAAAAAACTGTAGACTTGATAAAACACCTCTTCATAACTCTTCACACACCCCAGGTTTTTTCTTCCTCCCCAGTCTTGCCTGGGTTGATACCCAGACGAGCTCCTGACAGTCACTTTTCAGACTCAGATGTTCGTCTCACACGCGTTAGCTCCAAATGCTGCCTCGGTTTTCACGCTGCAGCCTATTTTTGGAGAGCTGGGCAGCGCAAATGAATATTCCTGATGAAGGTAGCTTTCAACGGATTCTTTACAAAATCTATTCCCCCTTCCTCCCTCCCACCCCCTGGGTACACACGCACCATACCGAGGTTTGCATTTTTCATGGCGGGACAAGTAAGTCTATAAAAGGCGTGTTTGTTTTTCCTGGCTGTTTCAAATATGTATTTCCTGGAGGACTTTGCATCTGATGGGGTCATCAGAAGCACATGTGCGATTTTCATCTTTCCAAGTGATTTCTCCTCTCCTACCGTCCTTTCCTTACCAGCACTGTATGCTGATTTGACATTTTACCTGTCCGTCCACCTTATTTTCCACCAGCTTCTCCGTCCCCAAATCTCGGTGAGGTCCCAATTTGTTTCGGTGTGTCTGAAGGAATCTTTTTGGTTTTGTTTGTGTTTTGTTTTTGTTGTTGTTTGGTTGTTTGCCTTTTTTT
>VWYP01009385.1:19891-119891 GCA_013400435.1 Pycnonotus jocosus
TTTCCGTCGTGATTGACGCTGCAGGCGCCCGTCGGGGGAGAGGGGGAGCGCGGAGCCCGGGCCCCTGCTCCTCGCCGCGGGGCACTGCGGCGCGGCGGGACGGAGCCGCCGTCCCGGCCGGGCCCCGCCGCCCTGTCTGGATCCCGCAGCCCCATCCTGGCCCCGCCGCTCCGGACAGCGGGCTCTTCCGTCCCTGGCACCCGCGGCTGGGCGGGAGGAAAAGCCCGTCTCCGGCCCTTGCAGAAAAAATCCTTTCCAAAAGCGTTCCTCTAAAGGCCCTCTCCCCAGCGCCCAGTAACCACCGTTGGAGAGCTTTATAAGGAAGGGGCCTCTCATGTACAATGGAGACCCTGTTCGTGACCTGGGATCCCATTACACGCTTCTCGTACCTGCCCGGGAGCGAGAAGGCACGATGATACGGGGCCGGACAGGGATTGTTTCTCCAAGAATCGCCGGCCGTGCCCACCACGCTCCGGCGTGAAGGGCGCTGGCATTTGTGGTCGCTGGACGCTGGACATTTATTTATACTCGATTTCCAGAGCGTGTCGGGATGTTTCATCCAGGAGAGGAGCACGTGTAAAAGTGTAGAAGTTAGAAACGCTTCGCTTGATTAAACGAACCCTTCTCACCCACGCGTGCCCTTTGCACACCGC
Organism: Pycnonotus jocosus; assembly: GCA_013400435.1. NCBI lineage: Eukaryota > Metazoa > Chordata > Aves > Passeriformes > Pycnonotidae > Pycnonotus > Pycnonotus jocosus. The sequence continues at coordinate 20,545 of VWYP01009385.1, forward strand.
GTTTGAAGTTTACCGAGTCTGCGGGGCAGGGACCCGCATCACTTCCCGTCCCTGGTCGGTCTACACAAAGTGAAAGGGAGGGAGGGAGGGAGGTTGTGCAAGCTGCAGGGTCGAGGGAGAGGGTGTGCTGAGCTGCTGAAGGGAGCCGCGGTATCTCCTCGGGAGCGGCGCACGGGGTGGCGGCCAAATGGGACCGCCGGGGCGGAGGCTGGCGCCGGGGATCGCCCAGGTGAGGGCACTCGGGAGGAGCCTCCCGGCCACAAACTCAGGATAGTTTCCACGGCCTGTTATGTTCCCCTTTTGCTGAGAAATAATAATTAATCCCACAAGCTCTTTCTACGGTATTTGCAGTCCTGACAGGAGAGCTCTCTGCGATTGTGGGTTCCTGCCAGGGTATGTTTTTAGCTGCCCCGGCGCGTCTGAGATTTAGCNGAAGGCGAGGCTGGGCCGGCGGCGCTCAGCACGGCACGACGGCTCCCGGCGAGGAGCCGCGCCAGGGCTGCGGCCGGGGAAATGCTGCGGGGGAGGGAGGCAGGAGGAAGAGGAGGAGGAAGAGGGCGGAGTAGGGGGGCAGCGGATCAATCGTGTTCAGCTCCCAGCGTGTCCGAAAGCCTGTGCATATCCGCAGCGTACGCCCGTACTTTCTCGAGTGCACTCGGCTGTGGAAGCTGCGTTGTCCTCCTACCTGTCCGTCCGGCCTTTTCACGAGTGCTGCCCTAAGGAAACAGTGGCAAGCAGGCGGTTCCCGCCCTGGATCCTCCGGGGACGGAAAATAGAGGATTCTTTTTCAGGTCGAGAGAAGAACAGCTCAAATTCGTTTAAAACAAAATCGGGCGTGTTGGTTACGGGTCGATAAAGCCCCCTCGCATGATGCTCCCTCCGTTCCTTTCCGAAATGAGCTCTCGACCGCTTAGTGCCTCCATTCCGGCCGATCTCCGCAGGATTCAAACTGCGCTTGTTTGTAAACGAAAGCCTCTCCATCCCAGCGCTTCCTAGCCAACCTAAGCGGCTGGATAGTTCACAGCCGCAGCTGAAGCGAACAGTGACGGGACGGGACAACCGCGCCACTTCAAAGGCTGCTCTGAGCAGAAACGGCAACAAAAACACAAATCCCCTTTCCAGTCCCCGACTCCTGCGCGCACACACCGTGTGCCTTCCTCTCCCTGCCGCAATGGGGACCGTGGAAATTATGAAAAGTGCCAGCGAGGTCTGAGCTATGTCTCCCACCTCCCCGCTACCATGCTCGGTCGCTCCACGTTTATTAGGGATATACCTGGCTCCTCTTCCTCTCTTTCTATCTCACAACCACAGTGGTTGAATCTGAACGGGAGCAGCTCTTAGCCCTAGCCGGAAAGGAGATGTCAAAACCTGTTACATAGATTTAGACCTGAAAAAAAAAAATATCCTTAGCGCCTTAAAATGTGAGTACAGAGTTTACACTCCAGCTCCTCCGTAGGCGCTTTCACTTTAGGCTGCCTTAGCAGGACTTCAGCTTGCATGTAACCTAAGTTCACTTCCCAGAGAGCTGGGCAGAGGCAGGGCTACAGCCTTCCCGGGCACTTTGTATCAGCTTATGTCCTAGAGCAATCGTAAATTAGTGACATCTGGATCCAAATTCTGCATAACTGCTTTTATCTTTAGGGAAAGAGAAAAAATTTCCTACGTGCTAGGAGTCAGAGCAGATACTGGCTGCACAGCCGCGGCATGGGGCGAATTGCATTGTAGTGCCTTGCGAGCGAAACAAGCGATTGGGAGAGGAGCTTTTTTTGGCATTTGCGAAGGCTCTCGTTCCCTGCCATTATATTTAAGAGCAGGAGGGGCGAATCGCCTGCTCACGTTTGCCCCTGGACCGACGAGATCGTTTCGCCTGGTTGCTGTCAGCTCTCTCCCGTTTAGCTGTCGTGGAAAGTTTTAGCTGAGCCGACTCAAATTTTCGCTCGGTCCCGCTGCTGCTGGGCGGAGAAGGCCGGGGTTTCACCCGGTCCGGGCCCGGCTGTCACTGTGCCGAGGGCCCCCTCGGCAAGTGCCTCACCCTCCACGCAGAGTGCGGGACCGTCAGAGTCAACACAACCTTTGGGAAACATGAGTGAAATTAAAAGGTGTTTTTTTTTTATTGCGATGCTCCTCTCATTAGCTGTGACACAGACTGGCTGAGGAACCGGGTGTGGGCGGGCAGTTTTGTTCCGAGGAGCCTTTCCTTGCACGGAACTGCTCCGTGCCCACGAGTGAGTGCCAAGGCAAAGGTGCAGTTATCTGGAAATCGCCTTTTCGGCTCTGCCTTCACCCTCCCTCTGTAGACAGCAGCCTGTGTGGGAGGCTGCAGGCCCGCATCGTTCCTGCTAAACACAGGAGCCGATTCACCCCAGCTGCTTGGCACCTTTCTGCCAGCCTCCTCGACCAATGCTTTTGCGGAGCCCCTCTTCCTTTTCACCGAGTTGGGCTCGGGGCAAACCTGTCACGCACTCTGACGTGGCTGTGGACACATCCGCTCCTTCCAGCCAGCCGTGGGCTCAGCAGGGAGACAGGGCCACCTCCAAGGGCGCTTTTATCAGCAGGGGTAGCAAACAATGATAAACCCCACAACTTTCACATGTCAGAAAGAAACACATCTTCCCCGCAGATGTCCACTACCGTGGCGAAGACTGTAGGGAGAGCCACCAAAATGACACACAACTCCAAGTTTTCGTTTCTTTCTTTATTTCCTTTCTTTCTTAAAAAATTTTTTAAAATTATTAATTTTTTTTCCTTCCTTTTGGCGGGACTGCAATATGCTTTCCCCTTAAAACCGGTGGGATTTACCGAGACCGAAAGCCTGCCGCAATTAAGCTGCTGCTCTGGTTAGGTTTTTCTTTTATTTATACATATATATATATGTATTTAAAGCGTCATAGCGACCTTTGCCGAGATACTGGGCCTACCTGCCCCACACCCTCCAGCCCGGGGGGCTCAACTCAGTTTCTCCGGGCTCATAAGTTTTTCCGTGGCCGTACTAGGGCTTCTTTAGGCGGCCAAAATTCACCCGGGATTCCCGGAGGCAATTTAGCAACCCGGATCAGCGGGTTGTTCCCCCTGCTCTCATGTTATTTATTCACGCTTTTATTTATTTTTGCATTTTGTTTAAAGCCCGAATCATCCCATCAGAGATGGCACTAAGTTCCTGTCTTGAGTGAAAAAAAGAAAGCACGGCAGATGATCACCGCACATAAGTAAATTAAGACAAACAACAACTGCTTGTTGTTCCGTGATTTGGGGAGAAAGGAATAATTCAAAGCTTTTGCTNTGCTAGGGACTGCGAGGACTCTGCTGGGAGCCGACGGAAGCAGAGCTTCTGCCCCACGGAGCCGTCCCGCTCCCCGCGCCCGCAGCTCCGCCGCTCCNAAGCGTCATAGCGACCTTTGCCGAGATACTGGGCCTACCTGCCCCACACCCTCCAGCCCGGGGGGCTCAACTCAGTTTCTCCGGGCTCATAAGTTTTTCCGTGGCCGTACTAGGGCTTCTTTAGGCGGCCAAAATTCACCCGGGATTCCCGGAGGCAATTTAGCAACCCGGATCAGCGGGTTGTTCCCCCTGCTCTCATGTTATTTATTCACGCTTTTATTTATTTTTGCATTTTGTTTAAAGCCCGAATCATCCCATCAGAGATGGCACTAAGTTCCTGTCTTGAGTGAAAAAAAGAAAGCACGGCAGACGATCACCGCACATAAGTAAATTAAGACAAACAACAACTGCTTGTTGTTCCGTGATTTGGGGAGAAAGGAATAATTCAAAGCTTTTGCTGCGCGCAATGCACCATTCCTCAAGGGGACGGGTCAAGGATTTCAGATATGTAGCGGGTAACTCGATTATGCTAACAAACTCCGCTTGAAAGGGAACGCTGGCGGGTGCNTCTCCAGCACGGAGCCGTTCCGCCACCGGCTGGACCTGAGATGCTCGAGTACCATCTTCGAAAGAGATGCATTAATCAGGAGATGGGGGCCTGATGGGACGTGACTGAGTGGGCCTCGGTGAACCTTCCCGCCTCCAGGCGCCCCCCGGTGAAATGGGACTCCGGCGGGGGGAGTACTCTGTCCCCAGCTCAAGGCGCTGTAACCTCCCGAGCTCCCCACGAAACACGATAGCCCCCCGCAGCCGATTAATGTGGCCGGTCCGATTACTTTTATATTACCCCTTTTCAGTCTCAGGCGAGGGGCTGAGAGTTTTCACCGAGTTCTGCCATCAGCAGCCTCCCGGCGTTACCCCCAGCATGGATATTTATTTGGGGTGTTCCCACAGATCCCGCGGAGTCCACAGACGGCTGGGGCGAGGACCGGGGGGGGAACAGAAGGGGGGCCCGGGCCGGTGCCCACTCAGCCCCCGCCCCAGTCCCGGCTGTGGGGACCGCCTCAGATGCTCCGCGGCACAAGGGGACTCTCCCGGCACACAGTGTACAGCTAACAGACAAGACAACAACAACAACAAAAGGCACATATGGTTAAAATAAAGAGAGAGAGAGCTTTCTGCCTTAGGGGATTGGCAATAACTAGCCAGAAATGCAGGGTATTGAATCTAAACTTCTGGTGGGCTTCTGCGGGATTGACAACTTAAATCACACTACAAGCATCAATTTGACAATATTTGTAAACTTCTTGTTTCCAGGGATCTTCTTGATCAGAGATAGACCAGGTTGGTATGAGCTCCAGCCACGAAGGTCTCTTTTTTCCCTCCTTCTTTCCCCTCTTCCGAGTTGATGAATAGCGATCATGTTTCTTTTAATGGCTGCCCCCTATTCTCACAGCCTCCCACAACTAACCCAAGAGCCTGTTTCCTCGACCTCAGTTAATTCCGCTGATTATTCCAAGATGATGAGGAAAGCACGAAGATTGTTCACTGCTCCTACCGATTCAAGGCGTTCTTGTTACCATCTCCATCCCTGGCTCACGGGGGTTTGACCGGGGAATATTTTTAGGAAGAGGCTGCCCTCTCCTCCCTCCTGCCTTCCCTCCCGAGGCAGCAGACAGCTCCATGGCTCTGCCTCAGCGCTGTGGCTCCGTGGGTGCCCGATCCCCGCGGCGGGGGCCGAGCACAGGCGCCCTTCGTGCGGCAGCGGCAGCAGCGGCCGGGGGGTCCCGGGCCAGGGGCACCGCCGGCATCTCCGGGGCGCTCAGGTGGCGGCGGCGCAGGTGAACCTGCGATCCCAGGGGCCTTTTCCCAAGGGAGCGAACCGCCGGCCATGTCTTGCAGCGCCAGAGGGAATTTCGGTCCTCCCCGAGGAAAGAAAGAGACTCCTCCGTCCCCACGGGCTGGAGGCGGGGATCCACTCCGAGAAACCTCACTAGAGGGCTCTAATACTCAGCCTCGATGGCTGCTGAGGAGAAACAAGGCTCGTCCTTAACATCCTTTAGTCTTCCAGATGAAACCTGGTAAAGTCTTCCGCAGTCTGTCAAAGGTGATTTGCAGATGCCATCGCCATGACGAGAAATTCCTTACCTTAGCAGCAGCCACCAACTATCCTGCCTATCTGCAAGTGAGAGGAATTCATGTCCCTTCCTGCTGCATAATGATACAAGAGGATTTTGGGGGTCCTTTCTTCTGTATCCATGGCAAGGGAAAGAAGTGCAGCCTCTAAAACCCCAGGTATCCTTGCCAAGATTTAGGGACAAAGCATTATACTCAGATATGTAGACTTTTTTTCCCTTAACTGTAGAAAGAGCTTGTGTAAGATCTTCCATGGTCTGTGCTATTTAGTATGCTCATAAACATATCCATCTTTTAAATTCTGCAAGATTGAGGCAAGCTGAAATGTAATGTAGTGTTAGCAAGTAACACACATATATTGATGTCAAATACTGATGGATTTAGCTGCAGTTTGTTCAGTTTGGGGACTTTTTTTCCTTTTAAATAATTGCTACGATTAACCATTGGAAAAGAATAAAAGCAAACCAGGCAGTATCAATTAAAACTAAAACAATTATTTGTTGTAAGGAAAACTTCATAGCATTTCAGAATGCATTCAGCTTGTTACAATTCCAAAATAGCTTTCGTAACAAATAAGTAAATTGCTTTATTTGTAAAAATAAGGAAATGCAATTTAGTTGCTTTTCAGGTCTTGCAATTTTTCTGAGAAGTTTTGTGTACAGATCAAAACTACAGGAACAGCTTTGTGGAAAGCTAGATAGTTTATATAACATCAGTTTAAAACTGATCAACTTTCCTGTGGAGAATTTGCTACTTCTGAACATGTGACTATGTTCTGTATTTTCCTCTGTGGATTGTTTCAGCCTCTTTTTTGCTGAGTTAATTCTGACTCTGTCCTTTGATGTCCTCTCCACTTTATTTCATAGGTTCTTGAATCAGCTCAAATACACTGGGGACCTTTTAGTTCCCAGAGAAAAACCCAGTATCCCTTTTCATTCCTTTCTTTTTTTTCATCAGTTTTATTCTCCATATAAACAAGGATTTTATTGCTAGACTAAGATTGACTTTGTTGCTTATTTAAGATATAGAAAAGGCCAACCCAGTGAACACTGAATTGCTTTCAGTCAGTTAGGTCAGACTGAGATTGTATTCTGCATTGGTTAAGGATTAATCTGCTGCTGGGGTACCATACCCGCATCCTATTTCCTCCGACAGCCAAATCATGTCTGCACAAGGTGCATAAGGGCACAAAATCTCCCCTGGAAGCAGATGCTGATGGCAGCAAACACTGGTGCTACACAGTGCAAGGAAGGGGCATGAGCTAAGCACACCATTTGGCTGCTACCATGCACCCAGGCACAACTTTGGTTGTACCAGATGGCACCTGGTTTGACTCCCTCTGTCCTGCACTATTCTAGTCCTCCAACACTCTTCCATAAGGTTCTGCTGTCCCTTCCATGCTCTCAGTCCTCTCCCTCCTTTGGCTTCCTGTTATGAAAATATCACTTAAACAATTTACAATTTACAATATTATCTCTGAAATTCAGAACTAGAACCTCCTCACAAGAAATAGGTTTTGTTTGTTTGTTTGTTTGTTTTTTGTTTTTTGTTTTTTTTAACCACAGAGGCACCAAAAGACCGAAAGACCTAGTGACAAATGCCACTTAGCCTCAGGAACAGAGAGGGGTTCTCAGCCCTATTTTATTTAGCAAGAGAGACATAGTTCAAACACCTTTGCAAGATGGGGCTAAACTTTGCACCATCTCAAGACTCAGAAATTCTTCATTCTTCTAACAGAGTTTAGTCACTCTTGCAGTAATTTTTAGTTGTTTTATTCTCACCATGGCTTGCTGAAGAAACTGATGCTAGGCATAGGGCTGAAGATTTTATTGAGTGACACTGAGCTGCAAAGCATGGGATTCTTGTACAACGACAATTTTCCTCTGTCTGCAACCTGCTATGGGCAGAAAACAATACAGAAATTACTCTAAAGTGTGTAAACACAGACATACAGACACAGACACACACAAATTTATGTGTATTTATGTAGACTGGCTGTTTAATTACCATTTGTTTATTTTTAATTCATGGAAAAACAGATTGTAATTTATTTAAATCCAAAACTTTTCTTAAACAGTAAGATAATCACACCAGAGTGATATAACCCAGCAAACATTACCTTAATTTTGAACTCTTTTTCACCTCAATGTTATAAGACAAGTGGTGGAAGAAATGAAGAGAACCTGAGACAAGCTGGACAAAGTCTAGAAAGAATTTTAGAGAACAAGATGATTTTTTGGTTTTTTTTTTTCGTTTTTGTTGTTGTTGTTGTTTTTGTTTTTGTTTTGTTTTGTTTTGTTTTTTTGTAAATCAGCATTCTGAAACAAATACAGTTGTGCTGAGGGTCATATGTTTCTGTTTATTTTTAAGTGGAAGAAGGTTAGCAGCAGCATTTGGCATGCACTGAAGAAGTCTGAGAACTGAGCCTTACAGTCATCACAAAGTGAGCTTCAGCTTTCAAGGAGAGAAGAAGCAAAGAAGTGTAATTGAGTGAGTTATGTGAATTATAATGTGAAAGCTGTAATGTAATGAGCATGTTTAATGCACGTAAGGGAAGGAAATGTCCTCAGTGCCAAACTGGATGCCAGATTCATGGCTGGCAGAGGTGAATGAGTGGTATGAATACATCAAGGAGAGGGATGTGCCTCAAAATGGTTTTCTAAATCTGTCAAACTGTTCTTTGAGACCTTTGAATACAGATGACAAAGGTGGGGCCATTAATTTAAGGGATCAGGGCAAAAAGAATGAACAAAGAATGTAAACTGAAAGGTCCAAGCATGGTCCCACTCTCCAACATCCCAGAGGAGAGTGTAGGCATCACAAATGATCTAGGGATTGCTGGATGCTAGCCCAGGGCATGGCAGTGATCTCTGGCCTTAAACAAGATGAAGTCTTCAGGTAGATGAGAGACTATTGGAGGGTTGGAAATGATTGAAAGAGTGGGAGGAAAGAGGATTTGCTATGAGATAAGAAGTAGAAGGAGGTTTATGAAAGGAAAAGTTTGAAATTGTGTTGATGAACCTCTCTCAGGTGTCTACCAATTAGACACCTGGCACACAGAGTGGCAGACAGTCTGGGATGGCACAGACCTTGGCAGTATTATGGGACTAGCATTGTCACAAGGTGGAACGGTTTCTGAAACTTGCATAAACCCTTTTTCTTCAATGTCAGGCAAGCATTTTAGGAAGAGAAGCCACATTATTATTAATTATTATAAAATTATGGCTCTTAAATAGATTAGATTCCTTGGGGACAAGAAGGTGAACATTTATGTCTCTGGTTACGTCTCTTAGAGAACACTGAAAGCAGCTAAGAAGTGCAAGATCTTGTTCCTGGTGTGTATTTCCTTTGTGCTAGTCTTTCAAGACTCTGAAGGTGTTGAGATATTGTCAGTATTATATAACCTTCATTAATTAAGCACATGTTAGAGCTTATTTTTCTTCTAAGAAATTGTATTTGATCTCTGGAGACCCATAATGTGATTCTTGCTCAACCATTTTGAGCACAAAGGGCACTTTTCTAAGTACTATAGGAGTGGCCAAGTTGAAATGATCATGATATGTAGAATTTGATGATGCAGACATGTATCCTGCCATATGTTAAATGAACAACTAGTTACTGCATACTGTGTGGTGATACATGTTGATAATCTGATGCTGAATAATATGATGTCATGTGAAGACTTAAACTATTTCCTTATATAATCCCCAAGAAATAATATTTTCTTTGCCCACATCTGAAAGTTCACAAGCAAATATGCAACCAATCAAATCTTGTACAAATGTTAACACCCAGATGTGCGTGTTTCTGCATGGAATTAATGTACAACTAGCAGAACTGTTGGATAGAGAAATCCTGTAAAAATACAGATTAGGCACACATAAGTTAAATATGTCTAACTAGTCTGCCAAGAATGTATAGTTTTATGAAATCTGTTTTAGGTACAGAACTCTCAGTATTTCCTTCTAAAAACTTTCCATTAACATACAAAAAAGAGAGTGCAGATTTCTGTAATAATCAGCAGAACCTTCCCATTTCATGTAAACAAATCAAAAGAACCATATGACCTTACTTCCAAAGGTCAACCCTTGCCCTCCAAACTCCCATTAGAAGTTAGAACTTGAGTAAACCTATCTTTTAATGATAAACTTTACAATAAGCCCATTTTATTTAGTAATAATCAGTAATAACAAGTTTGTATGTTGGGTAGAAGCTTTTGAGAAAGACTGTCCAGTATTTGCTATGCTAAAATCCAGCAGTACTTGATTTCACCATTTAGAGTGTCAATTTAGATTCATAACAAAAATGGGAAAGAGTACAAATAGAGAGAAAATACCGATAGCTGAGAAGACCTGTGTTCTGTTCAGTTTGATACACCTTATATCCCCAGTAAATTAGAACGGGCTATTTTAAATTTGGGGAGCCACAGAGGGCCAAAAGCAGATAAACCTCAGAAATGAAACCCAGGGAAAATTCTTGTAGGAGATCAAGCCTTCACACCTTACAAATTTGCTTTTTATTCAATAACTACTTAGCCAGGAAAATAAAGGAAAGATTTCTCTCAGTGTGCCTGAATGTGTTGTATGTGTACATATATAATGTATGCACACATGCACATGTACACCTGTGTATCAAGACTTAATATTTTTATAAATATGGTGTGAATCTTCCCTGCATCCTCTCATTAAATCAGTGGGAAGTTTGCTGAAACAAAGTTTTCTGAATATCTATTTTTTTCTATTTCTATCTATTTCTACTCAAATCTATTTATTTCACAAACGATGAAACATGCAATAGAGTTGACAAGCACATGCTGTTGTGGTCGAGCTACTGACCATTTGAAGCCAGCAAACAGAATATGCTCTTTATTAATGTATAAGTTAAATTCTTGCATTGTCACCTTGTTTGTTGAAAAATTTGGTGAAAAAGTGAGTCACTACTGAATAGATTTTTCTGTAATATCTTCATTGATGTACCAAGCGGTGCTAGAAGGCCAGTGAAGAAGAAGAAAAGTCAGCAGGAAATAATATATATTGCAATATACATTTGAAATGTGGATACGTAGCATAGAAGTTTTTTGCATTTCTCTTAATGCTCTCTACTGCCATGCATTACCTTAACCTAGTGTTAGTTTAGGAAAGATAATGAGTGAGTAGAATCTCATTAGTTAAAATTTATGGCATATGGAGGGCTATTTATCTCTTCCTAAATGCAAAGTACTAAGCATTAATGCCCATCTACATCAGAAAGGCAGGTTCTTTTTCAGTCTGTGGAAATAATATGCCCCCTCCAAAAAGAGAACCACCAGCAAATCCCATGACAGCCAGTGGGAACTTGTAGAAATGGACTCAGATATTAGTTTTCTATTGAGAAGATTCACCCTTTTGGACATGTAAAAATACAGTCTAGTCTGAATTGATACATTAGGGTCAAAACCAAGCAAAGCTGCAGTATTTTAAATCCAGTCTAAACTGTGGAGTTCCAGGCAGGTTTGTTTCATCCTGATGATGTGACTGTTCAGCATGCTGTTAGTCCTGTTTCATCTGTCTCTGATTCAGAGACCCAGCCTGATTACCTGGTGTCTTTTCTGAGAAAGGCTGGACAGCCTTGCCCATGACATTTCCCATTTCTGGCCTCACCCCGGCACTGTGTGCTTTTCATGGACAGATGGTCATTGAGTGATCACAGTACTTTCTGGGTATCTTCTGATGGTTGTTCAACCCCAGAAACAAAAAAGGAAAGTTGCCAAATCCATTAGCTGTATGTGACTCCCCACTTCATTCACACAAGAAAAGCCTCTTTAACCTGGGCAATTGATGACTGGGTTTTCTCTTCATGTGTATCCTCTAAAACTGAGCTGTGGCTTTGAGAGGAAACAAGCTCAATATGCCATGTGCTTCCTATTTGTTGGAGGCATCAATGCTGAAGCTCTGCTGGCATGTTAAAATGTGAACCATTTTACAATGTAGCAGGTTATGGAAGCTGCTCTTGATAAATTCCAGTAACGGCATTTTACACTCCATGTGTTCCTTTCTGTGAATGACAGATTGTACTATTATGTCTCTAAAGAAGCTCTTGACAAGGGTGATTCAGGCACACAGAAAGTGGAACATGTGTCTAATTCAGTGTTTCTACATTCCCTAGCAGATTTACACAGGACTGTGATCTTGTTCTCTCTGATACACTAGAGCAAGTAAAAACACTGTTCAGTCTAAGTTGGACACTCCCTAATAACATCAGAGCCTCTGCTGGTGTAAACCTGAAAAGAAACCTCTTAATATGTTTACCTCTTCTTCACTCTAGACTGCTTCTAGAGCTGTATGTAGAAGTTCACCAGATTTTTTCCCTCTCAGCTGGACACTAGAAGGGACTGTGGCAGACAGACTAGAGGTAGATGATGTGACTTGTTGGATAGTAGAGATTAGAGATTAACCAGTCTACCTGAGTAACTACTAGAAGTCTTTGTGTTGAAAATAGAGTAACCAAGTAAAAAAAAAATGACACACATTCTGTATTCAGAAAGTGTTTCTTGCAAGAAGATAGTTCATAACCTTACCCAGTAAGAATCTTGCAGGCATAGAAATTGCTACTGGGTTTATCCATTTGGTGGAACTGATGGGAACAAATTTCAAAGATGTATTATTGTTTGTGATTGGCTAAATACTTAAAACATATATCATTAACTGCTAGGTACTCTCTAAAAGCAGCACACAAATCCAGTTGTAAATACTAGAAACACTGTGCCTGGATTGGAAACATTCAGCACAACCCCAGCATTACTCAAATGCACAGTTTTAACTTTGCTCAGGTCTGTTTTGTGGTTTATTCTTCAGCCTTCTAGGTGGATGCATCAGTTTCCATTTCAAGTTTTAGCTTAATGACTTCACTTAAGAAACAGGAGAAAAGGAAAGCTGTATGAATTAAACATTACATAGAATTTGGCAAAGCACTTACAGGAATTCCATAAGGAAGAGTAAAAAACCCCCAGTCCCTACACAGTTGCACAAAGTTAGCAGTAACAACGAATAGTGCTGTTACCCTCTAAAAGTACACACTTTTCAGTCAGCCTTGGTTGGTGAAATGCAGAAGCTTCATGCGGATTACACTTTTAAAAATCTTTCAACATCAAAAATAGAAGAACTGTAGTGTGTTTTTGTTTCAGAGTACTTTGCATGCAATCTCAAGATAAATTGGAGATACTGATTGTGTTTGTACCTGTGCCAGACGTTGTCGTTAGATATTTCTGTTTTGTTTCATCAGCCAGATGAACTTACCCAGGGACATTGATCAAATACCTACATTTAAAAGAACACACTGTCAAATTAGTGGATAGAAAGAGCACATTATGAGAGAGAAATTATCTGGTGAAAGATTTAAAGACTGACTCACTTGTGTTTTGTTTCATTAAATGTGGGGTAGTCCCCTTTCATTTTCCATTTAGCATGAACGTACTTGTACTCCATTACAGTATCAGCCTTATAAGAACATAACTGGCTTGGGATACACATGAGCCTCCTTGGAAAAAATACAACTTCCTTTATTACAGATTCTAGATTACCCTAAAATATAGTCCCTAGGCTAGCTGATCCCACAGGCCTTCCTGGAGATATTCCCGTGCACTCCCATAGGTCTCACAGCTGCAGAGTGTTGTAGTGCACTGCAGAAGCCTTCCCAGATGACCAGGGTGGTGGCTGCTTCTCCAAAGGGAAGGGCTTGGGACAGCAAAGAGTACATCCACCCCTCTCAGGGACACAGAATATATTGTCAAGAGGAAAATACAAAAATCACTAGGAAGACTATTCAGATATTGCCTTTCCCCTCTTCCCTTTTAGATGCTCTGGGAAGAAAATCTTGATCCTTTCAGTTAGCATCAAGGGAGTAGCTTGTTGTGATAATGAAAGGGTGAAAATGGGGCTGGAGAGTGAGCACACGTGAGTTAGGAGAGATCCAGATGAGCAGAAAAAAAGAATAAAATGGATTCAAAAGGCTTCAGAAGTTACAGCTGAGAGTATTTTATCTTTGTTTTGGTAACACTGGGTAATGTCATTCAGGTTGGCTAAAAGCTCTTGCTCTTCAAAAGAGTTGTCAAAGATTTATTATATAAAAACATAAACGAAAGACACACTTTGTGTTTTAAGTTTTTTAGATCTTTGTCTCAGTGGTTGTTTCTTGCTGTCTTATTTATTATACACTAAGTATTTCTAGATAGAAAGTACTTCTGTCTTGTGTATCTTGTTGATACCTATAGGATATCTGACTAATTCTCTCTGTATATGTTATCTCTGTAAATGTACAGAACCCAGTGGACCCTGGAGCCCAGTCCCATCCTGCACAGCAACAGCAGGCCATTGCTGGCCCAGGCAAGGACTCAGACAGCTCCATTAATTTTCATCTCGGTGGCAGATGCTGAAAGGCCTTTGCCTGATGTGGCAAGGAAGCCCCAAGGTGGGGTGTCTTGGGGGAACCCTCAGGCTGTAACTGAGGCTGTTCCCTGTGTGTGCTTCCCTGCTTTCTGCCCTCCAAATGTCATAACATTCCTACTTTGGTGCAATATTGTGGTGCAGGAGAGCAATGTGTCTTTAAGTGCTTCTGTTGCTTGCTGAGGCCATGCTCACCTTCAAGGTCCACAACTCAGGTATCTTGAAGGTAAGCAAGCAGGCATGGAAAGGGTTCACATCAGGCTTTCGCACAGTAGAAATCCAATGTTACTAGTCTTAAACTTAGCCCATTAGCCCTCACAGTATTTGCATGAGTGTGTGCTCCTTGCTGTGAGAGATCCTGGCAAATGGGCTGCTCACCTTGCTGAGGAAGAGCTTCCTGATCTGGCTGGTACTCAGAGAGCTGCCATTCCAAAGCCAGACTTCAGGGCTCAAACTCACACTTCATAGAGAAGGTGCCCTGTATAAATTCTGCGCTTTGAAGCCAAACCCTTCCCCACTTAGCTGGCATGGTAAATCAAGCTTTGGTGCTACTTTCCACCCAGCTCCATTACACAAGTAGTCTGATTTAGTTTTATGGTAGAACCGTGTTTCAGCCAAAATGGTATTTTTCACAGAGTAGGGGATAAACACGACTATTTTATTTGTAAAGTGAAAGGCTATGAGATGGTAACAGGCAGGCCCAGCGAGTGCAGGTGCAGTTCCAAATCCCTGCCTGGCTGTGTCAGTACCTGGGCTTGGTGCCTGAATTCTCATGCTCAGATCTACAGCAGCACCACAACAAATCAGAACCCTCCATGAAAGCTTTCACTCCTCATAATCAAAAAGACATTTCCATTAATGCCTGTGAAATTTTGCCCTGTGTCTTTTGGAAGTGAAAAAAGCCAGCCTCCAGAACTACTGTACCATCCTTGTTCCCCAGAAATGCTAATTCATCATTAAAATTATTAAACAGTAAATGGCTAAGATGTGTTATTACAAGCTTGAAGTATTTCCTTTGATTGTTTAAAAATCTCTGTTTTAATTTGAGTCATCTATTTTTTTTCCTTTTACAGTTTTGAGTGCTCTATCTCACCATATGTGAAACATTTCTTAAAGGTGTCAAAGTGACTTGTCATGGGTTTGGAATGAGAACTAAATTAAATGTCCATACTGTAACATACTTATATAAATAATGAGATATTCCAGTATAAACCATTCATTTGGCAGCCATTTCTACATCAGCAAGTACTAAGTGCTATAGAATTCCTGCCTAACTTTGACACATGCAGAGAAAATCAGGAAGGAAAATGTGTGTGCCTGTGTTTGTGTTTAGAATTTTATAGAAAAAGACAGCCCCTTGTAGTCCATTGCCATGAAAGTATTTCTAACATTTTTGGAAGTAGTGCAAGGAGTTTAACCAAATACTCTGGATTCACAGCAGAATGCTGGAGCATTCATCTCTCCCACTGAACTCCAAAACTTATTTCCATAATTCAGAAACAGAAATGGATAAAAAACACATTAATGAGCACAAGAATGTTTTATTATGAGTGACATAGCATCACTGCTTTTAAGAAAAAACACATTAAATAAGAATTCTCAATAAAATAAAAAATGCTCTCTATTGAACATTGCTCAGAATTTGCTTATTAGTGTATTATATCACCACATTGCCAGGTCTGGCATTTCTCATCCAAATAACGTTTCAAAGTGCCAGCAAGGCTTGTGGGCTGCAGAGCAAACCATGTTAGGAATAGTGCATGTACAGAAACAGAACAGCAGCAAAGTTAGTTTTGCTGGGATTCTGGAAATAGTTAGCACTGGAGGGCCCTTTTGTCTTGCATCAGCTTCACAAACTTTCATGGCACCAAATGAACAGTATTCAAAAATGTAATAGATATTTCATTCTAAGCTGTCTTTCGAACTGCCCAGCTGCTTAAAGACAGTGTTTTGGCTAAAAGTCTTTCTCACTCAAAGGTCCATGCACATATACTTTGACAGCATGCATGGTAAACCAACCTTGTTCTCCAGGTGAATTTTATCTTCAGACAAATGGCATCACCTATCTGTTCTAGAGGTGTCCTGGTTTGATGGCAGCAGATCCTGCACCTGCTGAAGAGCATATTCCAGACCCCCAGTCTGACAGAGATGGGCAGTCTGGCCCAAAGCAACCCAGAACTTTCTCCCATTTAATGACACACTTCAGGTTTAAGTCTGAGATGTGCTGGTTGGGACACAGAGGGATTTTTCACTGGCGTGGCATAGCTGTCTATCTGTCTTTATACTTACCCATGATTCATCTCCAAAATCTGTAAGTAATATCTCAGATGCTCTCTGAAATCTTTCTGGATTAAGAAAGATTCCACTATTTGTCTATGCTTCAGTGACTTAAATATTGAAACAGTTTGTCACTTGGAATCAAAGTTCATAACTACAGCTATCAACTTGTAGCTTTTCAGAGATTGCTTCATGTAAATGCAGAAGAGTTTCTAAGTAGTTTATAGATGCATTTCAGTCATCTTCAAAACATGGTTAATTACATGAATCCACAAGCTTTCAGCTTTCTCTAAAATAATTTGATCTAGTGTTAATCTTTGTTGAATCACATAAAACAAGTTCACTTTTTGTCTTTATTGCAGCTGACAGCTGAAGTTTATGGCCAGGAAGCACAAGCCTTCCACTGCACTCTTCAAAATTGTGTCCCCAGCCTGTCATGGAGAAACAGGAGAATATCCATGGTGGAATCTGGCGAGCACCAGGGTCCTAACAAGGATAGTGGTGTGCCTAAGACCCATGGTCTGGGTTGCATCTATAGCATATAGGAGCTCACAGTGGCACCAGGCATCCCAGATGACTCCAGAGGAGATAAATAGTTGTTAAGTTAGACTCATGAGGTGTCCTGGGATAAGAATTATCAGCTTCTTTCATGCCCTTGGTGTCCTCAACATACTCTTGCAAAAGCATTGCAGGACTTTTTTTTCCATCCATCTACTAAGGGTAATTTAATGACAGTTCATTGCTCACTTGTCCATGGGTTGTACAGGTTGCATTAATTAAACACCTATTTTTGTATAGGTTTTAGACCTATATAAAGCAACAAAGTTTCTATGAGCTTTTTGCTTAAAATCCTCTCTGACAAGAATCTCACTAAATATTTGCTGATCTCAACTATGTTCCTATGGCTTAAAAACCTGTATCAATAACTCAAGGGTAAAAATGTGTCAAGTGGTTGCAATTATCTTCTAAACAAACACTGGAAAAGAAAAAAGGCACAAGCTAAGCCATGGAAAAACATGGTTAATGCACTCCAATTTACCTTGTCCAATCGTGACTCCATCACATAGTGATGTATTTATGATGAGTGCATAGCAGAGTATGAAACTTTATTTTTTTAAAACTGCTAAGCTTTAGGTTTTTTGGGTTGTTTTTGTTTTTGTTTTTTTTTTTCCTCCTTAATGGTGTCATGAGTCAGGGTGGAATTAAAAGACAACTAGAGCCATATTACACAACCAGGTTTTAAGCACATTTGTAACACAGAGTGTGTTACATCCCACATGGAAAAATTCCTTTCAGCTTCTGCTGCCCACTCTGCACTAAACTGCATGAATACACCAAGTGGGACAGCTTTGGAAAGTGATTTTTGTGGGTACCAAAGCACTTAGGACCTCTGCTCCATCATCACTTCCTCTGAACATTGGCCAGAAGGTTTCCTGTTTCAGAGACTGTTGGGATAAAGAGATGAATGGGGAAGCCGATTATGTATTGGCTACTGATTCCAGTTCTGCAGAGAAGTAAAAGTCAAATAAAATCCATTATTTTATAACGTTGTCACAGTATTTTAAATATATTACACTCTGAAGACTTCTGAAAGTCTCAGAACAGTATTTTATATGTTACTTTGAAAAAAAAATGCATTTTGAGAGAGTTCATGGAGACCTAATATTTTCTTGTGTTAGCATTTCTATTTTTACATTGCTCTGCTTTCCCCCAACATTTTATTTCTCCATTAATTTTAATTAGGTTCTCACTGGATTTCAAGTACAGTAAAAGTACAGAAATGGGAAAGGTTTCTTGCCAAGACTGACCAAGATATCGCAGAGACATAGTCCCACATCCTCCCACTCTTCATGTCTAAGGGTTCATATTTTCAATCCAACACGTGTCCCTCTCCTGCTCCTCTGCCCCAGATTCAAACACTGGTGGAATCTGCAGTGTGTTGACAAGTTCTTATATTAATAAGATAGTTATTTATCAAACAGCGACACAGGCACCCAGATTTCCACTTGTATCTTAATATGTTGCATTGTGCCATTTAAGAAGTATTGGTGGTGTCAGATTCTCAGTGCTGAGAGAATGACACAAAAGGGCACTAAATAATGTCCCTGGCACCTGGAAACGGCTGGTGGAAGAAGCAATGCCCTCCAAATCAATGAGCCAAAGTGTGCTGGCTCTGGCTTCATGAACCAAAGTGTGTTTCTTGGACCATGGGCAAACCTGTGGGCCTGGGGATCTCTGAGGTGGCTCTCACAGCATTGTATCCAGGTTGGCTGGCCGCAGTGCTTGGGAAGGTGAAGGTGATAGTGCAGTATTTGTGCTCCATGGACTTGGCTTTGGACTAAGTAGGCTCATCAACATGGATGAGCCCTTCATGCATTTGGTGTTCCCTCCATAGCCAGTCAAACCATTGGTCACGTCCAATGGCAAATACATGGGACATTCCTGAAAGATACAGTTTCTATCAGTGATGTGGGATAAGAGTTGATCCTTAAAATTATGCATTTGTTCTAATTACTAACCATGTGTTCTTCTGTGTGAAATGTTGCAAGGAGATACTGTTTCCTGCAGCTTAAATCATGGCCACACTAGACTGTCATTTTAAAGGGACAAAGCAACCCTTTTCTGCCTGAAGTGGTGAACTGGAACAATGTCTCAAGACTGCACTGAACAGTCTCAGGGTCCAGAGTAGCACTTTAAATTTCTTTTCAGACCAGCCATGAGGGATATGTGTGTGGAGAGGGTTACAGGGAGGTGGCTCCTCCTGGCTGTGTACCTGTCCCTTGCCTGACTGTCGTGGGGTAGCCCCCTCCCCATCCCCTCAGCTACCCAACAGCGTGCCTTCTGCAATGGAAATCCCACTCAGAGCACTTCCCTCCTCTTTTCTGACTAGGGCTGAGCTCCAGGGCATTTCCCCCCTCATCTCCCTTTCAGTAACACCTGGCCAAGAGAGGAAGAGAAAGAGAGGAGACGAAAAGACCTAGAGCCTTGTCTGTCACCTCATATTTTCCCACCACCTGGATCAGGGAGAAGAGAAAGCAATTGGAGCTCTGCCCCTTGGCAGCCTCCCTTCCCCAGCCAAGTCTTGGGCAGAGGATCAGAGGTACAAAAGTGTAATTGGGACTGCACACCTGACATGGGCAGTGGGACAAAACCTTTTCCTGGTACAGATTGTTATATGGGAATGACATCTCCTTTGGGTGAAGTTGTTTTTAATGCTATAGAATACTGTAGGCCCTTGTCTCAGATGCTGAGAGCTTTCCCATCACTTAGGCAGACCTTAGAGAAGAAGTTTACCACATAGAAATGCCAACCTATACAATTCCTCACTTCTCAAAAGTCCTTGAGCAGGATCCAGATGATGTGGACTCATGAGAAAGAGAGACTGAGCCATGCTTACAAGTTGGGGTCTACTTTGAGATCACTTTTACTCAGACAAATATTTACTTCCCACAGACATGGAGCTATACATTCTGTAAGACATTGCATTTCCTTCCAGTATTTGGCATCACCTGATCTGTGTTTGGTTGTTCTGATAGCTGCCTGAAGTATAGGTCACAATGAGTTATCACACTTTTCTGGCAGCACTGAGTGGAAGGTAAAAGCTGTAAGAGAAATGATCTATTGTCCTCAATTGCATGAACTGGGAATGGCAGATAAGGAGCAGATCCATTATTTCCATCTGCAGGAGGCAGCCATCTTACATCTCCATGATCTTTACTGTAGATAAAGGTGAGGTAAACCTCTTGCCTTACAGAAAGCCCTCTCTCCTTCTGGTTTAGAGCATAAGCTCCCCTGGCATGTAGGAGTGAAAAAGCAGACTTTTATTAATACCTCCCAAAGAGAATATGCATTTAATCATATGCTTTATTTTAAGCTTGTGTTTGAACTTCTATGACTTTTTAATTTTGGATGTTAATAAAAATGTTTTCTGAGAGCGAGTGAGTAATTAATAAGTGTATTTATAGCTATTATTTCCCAATTCACTCAATTCCCAACCAATTTTTGTTGGCAAAGAGAGATGTGGGGTTTTCTATCCATGCTAGGTTTCCACAACAACGAAGGTCTCCTTTCAGTTCCTTTCCAACAAGATTGGATTGATTAACTATGCTACTGTTTATTTTGCTGTACCTGCCAAGTATATGGCAATGCAGAAATAGGAAAAATTAGCCTAATGTGAATATGTGGACAACAGAGAATGCCAGAAAAAATATCATCCCTGAACATGCAACAATTCCCATTTGATTTCATTTCAGGACACCCATGCTTGAGATGCACCTCCCAGACAAAGAAAACATCAGCTTCTAATTCAAGTTGATCATTTTGTAACAAAACAAATTGAGAACTTTTACCAGAAAATGGTTTTATTGAAAAGTAAATTACATCTTTTCTTTTCTTTTCTTTTCTTTTCTTTTCTTTTCTCTTTTCTCTTTTCTCTTTTCTCTTTTCTCTTTTCTCTTTTCTCTTTTCTCTTCTTTTTTTTCTTTTTTCTTTTTTTTTTTTTTTCTTTTCTCTTTCTTTTCTTCTCTTTCTTTTTCTTTTTCTTTTTCTTCTCCTCTCTCAACAGTGCCAGATTTACCCAACAAGGACCCTGATGGTTAACAGAGAAGTGTATGTTGTGAAAGGTAAGGTAAGAAAGGAAAGCTGGAGACACAGTATGCTTTCAGATCCTTAGGGTCTTATTTTAGGATT
Source organism: Pycnonotus jocosus (assembly GCA_013400435.1). Lineage (NCBI taxonomy): Eukaryota > Metazoa > Chordata > Aves > Passeriformes > Pycnonotidae > Pycnonotus > Pycnonotus jocosus. The sequence continues at coordinate 41,385 of VWYP01009385.1, forward strand.
AGGATCCCAAGACAATGTTCATCTTATATGAAGTAAGTAACAAAGTTAGAGAAGACAGGAAACTGCAAGACAAAGAAATGTTTCTGCTCCTCCTTTTCAACTTGATGTTGCATGTAGAGAAACACTGAAGAGAGCCAGTGATGGAGGGGAAGAAGACTGTCCTTCAAGCTGGAAAGCCAATCCTCTTCTCATGTTTCCCTTTCTTCTGTCCCTCACTGTAATAATTGTAATAATCAGCAATACTCTGGATATGTGGCTGGACACTTCAGCATGAACTTGTCATCATATATGGATGCCCTCCAATTTCAATGAAGCTTTTCTATGAATGTGCTCAAAGAATTGAGGCAAGAAATGGCAGGAAACAGAAATTTCTGCAGCCATTTCCTTTCAGATGGAACGGTGAGCATTTAGATAACACTAACAAAGGTTTTTCTTCTGATTGTAATATCAGTAGCATTCTCAGAAAGCTGGACTGAGGTCAGAGCCGAGATTCAGGATGTGTACTGTATAGGGAGCATAATTACCTATTGCTATATATCCCAACCTCACACACAAAAAATCTGAACACATTTATTGCTGACAAAATTTTACTAAGGTTTCATATCAAATTCTAAGAGCAACCACTGGACTTTGAACAGTTTGGATCAGAGCTGGGAGCAGTATTTCATTCTCACTTCTTACAGTGACAGTGGATCAAATCAAAAGCCTGTTTCACGTTTTCTTTGAATTATGAGCATTCAAATTCCAGATCATAGCTTTGCTGTTCAGTGGATATATATTCATTGACATTAACTCAGCCATTGTGGAATACAGATCCTGCAGTTTGCTTCAAGATAAGCATGAGCAGTGTAAGAGCAAACATTTTGGATACCTTCCAAGAGAAAAGGCTCACTCATGGAAACTAAATGTTCTGTAGAGAAGTTGTGAATTTGATGAGTCTGTTGAAAGCAGTCCAGCATGTGTCTGAGCAAAACTTGACTATTTTTCAGTAAGTCCATCTATGTTCCTTCTCCTTGTCAGGCTCCACCAAACTCCACGGGCTCACACAGCCAGCCCCACAGAAGAACTGGGAAAAATCAAAGGCAGCTTTGGGTTTCTGGGGAACATATTTTCGACTACAGCTCTAGAAACCATTCCAGTGACAGTACTTGCCTGTCCCTCAGGAAGAATACTTTAGGATTTTTGGTTACACTTTCAACAAGAAACTCTAAAAACGTCACTATTCTCCTATGAGAGGAAAATAATTCTTGACATGTGATTTTGTGTCATTGCGCCAATCCACCAGAGCTCTGACTCGGCAGTCACTCAGGGATGTAGGAGCTGTGTCCAGATTGCTGATGTCTGTGATGTCTTTGCCACCAGGATCAGACTCACTGGAGAAGGCAAGGCCAGCATGTGGTCCAGCTTCCCACAATACACTGGTGGGAGTGGAGCTGTTCAGGTGCTTGGGCTGGGATTAACTCGTCTCCTAATTTATCCTAAACCCAAAGAAGGCTTCAAGTGCAGCATCATGGGCTTTTTTGTGTACCAGAGAGAAGAGCTCAGCAGAGGGTACCAGCTATGTCCAAAGAGCCCTTAGATGGACATAAACATTGGTAGTTATGGAGACATACTAAATATGACCTCATTACCCAGAAATGGAAGGCTTTCTATATAAACCATTTACTCAAGTAAAATTATGCCACAAGTAGGAATATGCTTACTTTCACCATCTCTATTTATTAAAAACATTTTTACATGTTCCTTGATAACTTGATTTATGAAGTTTATGACAAATTGCTTTCTTAATTGAAATATGTCAGGTTTCCAAATACTGAAGTTAATTATCCCTCTTCTTCTAGTTGAAGGCTGACCTTTAATTATACAATATTAATCCACATATTGTATGAATTATGTGAAATATCCATTTTGTATGTAGAGGGAGACATGCATGTGTTATTGTAGTGGAGTACAGTTACATAATTATTTTTAATTTAGGATATCAGCTTAATTAAATACTTGCAGAAACCAAGCTTTTTCAGGAAATTTGCAATTACAATCAATTTGAATGTACAGCTACATTAATATGGTGACAAGCCCAATAATAAAAATGAACTAAGTAATTATGGGCAGGTGCTGAACAGATGTGTAAATAGAAAAATCTCTGCATGGAACATTGTTATATATCATTTTGAAAAGCAAAAGAAACCTGTTATCCATAGCCATTCGTATATGCAGTCATAATCAGTCACAAAAAAAGTTAGTTCTTTCAATTTAGATAAATCACTTAAAAATGGGTATGGCACTTAGGCTTTCATTTTCTGTTTCTGGAAAGAAATTCTAGTTGATTGAAGACTGCTGCTCTACTATACTCAAAGAGTCTGCCGCACCATTGAAATATATTCTTCTTTCAACACATTTATGATGAGTGGGTTTTCAGTTTGGAATGGTTTAACAGTCAAAACAATTCACATTCCATATTACAAGCTGAGCTTTATTTAAAGAAGGAGGGAGGCTAAGACTAGTTTAGAGTTGTTTGCTCAAGTTATCAGGTTGCCAAAGCCCCAATTTAACCTCCAAATAGTTGGAAAACAATCACATTGCATTATTACCATGAATTGCTTTTAGATAGATTTACAATGTATTTTTTACTATGTGTTTTAGGCTTTTTTCCCAAGCCAGTATATTAAAATATACTTTTTCAAGTCTTCTATTTTCGTGTGATGTGTGAGAAGTAATTATATCTGTGATGTAAGCAACTAAGCTAAACTGAAATAGTTTCTATAGCAATCATACAGAAAACCCAAGGAAAGACTGACATCTAAGGAAAGGTGAATGTGAGCCATCCCCTTGTATGGAATGGGATGCCCTAAGCTCTCTGTGGAAGATCACAATGTTTAAAGTAGCCATGTCTAAGCAAGGGGCATGTCTAAACTAGACTCTTCCAGGAAATTAGATGCTTTATCCCAAACTGCAGAGATCTGCCTTGCTGTCCCGAGGTTTATGGCTCTGAAATGGATCTCAGTTACCAAGCCAGACCCTTCTCAAGCAATACTGGATAGAAGTAATGTACTTTTTCTCATTCTCAGAAATAGTCACTACAGCTGTTGGCACTATAGGAAGCTGTGAGAAGCAGCTGGAGTTGTGCACCATTCTCTTTCTTATCCCACCATGTGCAGGGCCATCATCTTATCTGGAAAGGGAACAATTGACATGTCTGGAGAGAGATAAATAATGGAGCAGTGCTGCTGCAATAAAAACTGCCTGGACAGGTTCCACCCATCTATTTCATTTGTGAAAATGCAAACTTCAAAAGCATAAATTTGTATTCCAAATGTGCTATGAAATATTTCAGGTGGGGAGGGTGAAGTGGGGAGCTCACAGTGTTGCCTCCTGGAGTCCTCTGCAGCTGAACAGTGCCCGTGGATGACACAAGCAGCAGTGTTTTTACACTGTGTGCTGGTATAGTGCTCTTCCATACTATCATAAGGCAATACTCAGCCTGTAGACTATTATAGCAGAAAGATGACAATATTTGGTGTGAAAACTTTTCTCTCAATTCCAAACTCCAAGATATGCCGAAAGTTGTGTGTAAAAGTGAAAAATGAAGCAGTAATTATTTCCTAGGAAGAGTGAACAAATACAAAACAGAGTGGAGGACAAAACAATTTCAGTTTTGAAGAGGAAATCCTCAGGATGCTTACTGACATCAGGTGCCCTTCTTGATACAGGAATATGGCTGAAATGATGGGCAGGCTCTTCATCATGCCTGAGCTACTGGACAGAGGAGATCTATTTTACTGAAAGGCTTTGTGTTTCCAGTCAGAAAAGTTGGAACACAGAATTTGTCCTTGTCAGAGGAACATCTAATGGTTAGTCAGACTTTGAATAGGAATTGTGAGAAGGAGGAGTGCAGTATTTGGCAACATAGGATATCTGGATTTTCATTCTTTATTCATGGAGTTCAGTAAGGTGGGATATAAAACAAACTTCATACATTCTGGCATGGAATGATTTTGCTTGTCATTTCAAAACCACAGTGGTTTGAATTTCCTGTGTTGCCTAGTTAGCCACACATGCCTCCTCCTAGCTGTGCTTGCACTCCTTTTCCAGCTGCTCCCATAATCCCCCAGTTCATCCATGTCTGAGGAAGCAAAAAAGGGAGATTTCAGAAGAATTTGTGGAAGATCCTTGCTACAGGTGCAGAGAAACACAAGCCAGCTCGCACCCAAGGTCAGTGCAGAGCTATCTCTGTGTGACCCACATGAGTTACCACCAGCAGCAAGGTTCCTGCTTCAGCACCATGCTGAGCCAACCTGGCCATATCCTTCTCCAGCTGCACCAGCAACTGTGTGTGACTCCACAGCACACTCTGTTAGTGTTAGGGCAGGAATCTTTGCAGAGTACTTGAGGCACTTGTGGCCTCAGTTCTCTTGTCAGAGGACCCAGTGGCTTCAGCTGCATTTTAGTTGTTTGGGAATTGTTTGAGCTTACTCCTGTTGCCACAGCTGCTTTAGGAAAATATTTAGTTAAAGATGAGGGTAAGCACACATTATAGATGTAAGCATATGGCTGTCACACTGCTGCCCAGCAGCTTCTATAGATGTGTGGGACATTATGCTACCCAAAGCACTTGGAATTTTTCAGATAACAAAAGCTAACGAAGGCAGCTATTACAGCTTTATGTGGCACTTGTTTCCTGATAGAATTGCCAATCCAGTGCTTTGAATTCTGTGCCAACAGCTTTGACACGAATGAAAGAGCAAGCTGTGCTTTTAACAGATGTGACTGCTTTGGTTGCAGTGATCACTGCTTTTTCAAAACCATGATCATGTACAGGGGATTGCAAATGCATACTTTTTCCAAAGTATGAATTTGGAAAAAATTAATATTCAGAAAATCTAAGTAACTTTTGTTAGAATAATTGGAATAACTTGCACTGGCAAGCCTTTAAGAAGCAAAACCAAGTGGCATCATCTAGCAACTATTTTACTGTCCTGCAAGTGCTTGTATTGAACAGATGCACAACATGTGGCTGGCACAGTTGGCAATGTCCTGCGCTGCAGCTGAAGTGCTACAACTGGAGCAAGCAGTGCTGCTGAATTTCAGGGAATCTGCAGTCCTTTCATGACTACAGAATGAAGACAAACACAACATTACACATGAAATTACTGGTTAAATAGTCTCAATTTGAAGACAGTTCATTATCCTTTCTCCCTCTTTTTCCATGTCTTAGCCTAGAGAACAGCTCCTGAAATAAGGTGATATTTCTTGCTCTGCTTGAATGAGGTTGTCACAATACCCTAAGAACCGGATGTTATCTATTTGGTTCTTTTAGTGGCAATTTCAGCAAGGAAATGGAAATTTTTATGTCTGTGAGGGTGGTGAATATAACCTAGAGATACTTGAATGTGGAAAACTCTCTTCCATGAGAAAACCTCTTCAGCCAGAAGTGTTTGAGGTTTCTTCAAAAGGCTGGGGCTGACAAACAGTTCTTTTGCCGAAGATGTGCTCTGCCTGAGGAGCTGTGCCCCAAGTGAAGGAGCTACAGGAAGGAATGAACAGGCTACATAGTATTCCAGTGAACAAGCAAGAGACAGACCAATTGTTTTCAGAGACTCTACAATCTCAAGGCTCTCTGGGGACTCGAACCTCCACTGTAGTGGAGAAGCTGATGGACTTGATGGAACACTGCAGGGTAATTAGTCAAGGGACTGTTAGTCAAGGATCTGTTAAAGATGAAGGCTGGATATTAGGAAAAGTTTCTTCACCCAGAGGGTGGTTGGGCACTGGAACAGGCTCCCCAGGGAAGTGGTCAAAGCACCAAGCAGGACAGAGCTCAAGAAGTGTTTGAACAATGTTCTCAGGAAATGCTGTCACTCTTGGAGTGTCCTGTGCAGGGCCAAGAGTTCAACTTGATGATCCTTACTGGCCTGATGTTCCCTTCCAAGTCAGCATATTCTGTGGTTCTATGATTCTGTGAATCAGAATAGTTTCACTGTCAATTCTAAACCTTTGCTACACAGGGACAGGATGTGGCAAATCTTGGCACTATATGCTATTTGTCAAATTAAAATATAGTTGAGACTTCATAAAGCCTTGACCCTGGAAGTGTTTGTGTTGGGCTTTGGATGGCACATGATGTGCAGTCCAATGCAAGTGAAGGTTGGGCTGAAGAACCATTGAGGTTCTGCTTTGCCATCAGCTGAACAGAAGCAGATCCTAGCACAATTCCTTACTCAACAGATTCATCACTAAAGCAGAGCATGATCTGAATGAGAAAAACTATGCCAAAATTTCAGGTTTTTGGCTGGCTGGGAAATATATTTTTCCTGTCATCTTTTTTAAGCTTAGTTACAAATGAGAAGAACCTGTATTTTGCAAAATGAAACCTTCTTTTAAAGTAAAATCCCCCAAATTTTCTTGACTTTTTCTTTTTCCTACAAGTTTTGCCATCTTTTATGCAGTATAAACAATGTAATAAAGTTAGTGCAGATTCTCCAGAACACACTGTTTGGGAGGAAAAGGAAAAGGGATTCAGGAAGATTTTACTCTACTGATATGAAAAGCCATGTCGTAAAGATATTCAGTCTGTGCCTTTTGCAGAGTAACTAATGAAGAAATTGTGTTCTCATCAGCTCCTGCTCTCCTAATCTTTCTCTTTCTTTCTTCTTCTCTTCTTCCTCTTTCCATTAATGGATTTCTTCACATTCAAGCTGCCATTTCTGAATGTGCGACTTGCAGATTATTGCATAAATACATAAAAGTGTTACTCATGATCAAATTCTCTCTGATCAGAACACTTCCTTAGTAACTGTTCTGCCCCAAGTCACAAAGTACGGAAATAGTTCCATCTCCTTGTTTGTTAAAAAAAAATTATGAAAGTTGATCTGCATATACAAGGTACAAAGTAACTCCAACAGAACTGGAGGGTTTGTCCCAAGAATAAAAGACATCCTTTCTGAGCAAAGGCTCTCTTTGAGCCTTTTGCTTTTATGCTGTCCATTTAATAGAACTAGAATCTTCACAAGGTTCTCTCATTCAATCAAATCACCAGGTAATTTAAGAACTTTTCTGTCATTTTCTTACTTCTGTCATTTCTCTTACTGCAAAGACCAATGACTAATCTGCTGTCATAATCCATAGAGGTATCAAATGGGCAGCTGCTATAATGCACTGACTCTGTGGACCAGGGTGTCATTGCTCCCTAGCTGCACCTTATGTCACTCCTGTATCAGACAGGACATCTCTGAGGAAGGAGATGGCAACATGTTGAATGTAAGTGGCAGGCAGGAGGTTGGCTCAGGAGCCACCGAGCTCCTCTTCTCTCAGCAGAGGGTGTCTGTAAGTTCACACTGGCCAGGACAGCTGCACACTTCAAGCCACACAGAACCTAAAGTGACCTTGTAATCAGGGCACTCACATTTAACTTAAAAGTGTCCTATCACATTTCAGGTGATAAAAAAGAAAAAGACTTTATCATACTGTTCCTCTTTTCCATGGACATGGCATCTTCTCTGAAGAATTCAAGGAGAGGCAGGAAGATTCTGATTACAGACTTACAGTGGGTTTCCACATCCATCTGCTCCAATTGCACAGATGCTTCTCACTTGTTTATGTCCATAAATTACACAGCCTACTAAAACAGGTCACTTTAGACTTTAACATAAGGTAAGATACAGAGTGCCTAAGACATCTGGATGCCTAGGCTACTCAGAATATCCTTCCTAAGATATCCCCTGAATATCCTTCCTAAGTTATCCCCTGTTAGGGCTCTCAGTTCCAGGGCTCCAGAAGACCTTGCTCCCAAACTTTCTCCTAGAGTATTTAGCTATAAGCCGAGACAACCAACTAAATGAAAGTGTAGCCCTCTAAAATGTTCAATATGGATCTCAACATGGAGATATCTGGCACTAAGCAAGGCTTTCATGCTCCAGAGGATACACAAAGTCCATTATTAGATTGGTTCTTCATTAGCCCAACATCTGGCTCTCAGCTTCTCTCATGGTAGTGCTGTGGATGGGATGCTACCTCAACTTCATTTTCACAAGCTACACTGTTCAGTGATTTATATCAGTCTGCTTTTAATCACATCATGCCAAAGTTAACCAAATGTAATTGTCACCCAGGGTAGGCTGCCTTCTGGAAAGGCCATGAATGAGATTAACTATGAGGGCAGGGTGCAGCTGCATGGCTATGAAGTGGAAGAACAATCTGTGCACTAGCTTGGGCTCTACCCCATTATGTAAGTTAAAGAGCATAGCCCTAATGGGAAGAAAGGAAGACTGAAGTATCTGTGACTTCATGCTTTCCCCACTTTCTCCCCCCAGTTTTCATTATGTATATTTTTCAGCTGCAGAGAAATGAAAACATCTTTCTTTTTGTTTCATTTCTTAACCACTCTGTTTACAAGATCAATTAAAATATTTAACTTCGAATCTCAAAGTACTTTCCCTCTCTTCCCCCCATAATTTCAGTTTGTCAGCAAAAATACACTCATAAACTCATCATGTTCACATGTGTGTGTACAGCATCCAAACCACACTGTGCTCTGCAGCTCAGTGAGAGCTTTTGCATAGCTGGAAGAAGCAGAGGAATGGGATCTGGAAGGTGGGAAACCAGAGCATAACTTTTCCCTTTTTGTTCTTCAGATCCAGCACTGGCTGGAGTCAGAAAGTGATTTAGCAGCTTCAGTAGGCTTTGGAACAGGCTCTAACAATGGAGTAAGCAGAAGATACATGGTTATGACATCAGCTTCATACCAGTTGCCAATATTTTTTTAACTAGGAAATATTAGCAAATGCGATAACACAGTGAAATGTGGTGACAATAGGAAAACTGTTCATATCTTGTTCATTCAAGTTATGACACAAAGTAGAAAATACAATTAAAACCATGTGGTGATCTTTAAAGAATCTGGCTTTGTTTAAAACTGCCCTTTTTTTACAAGAACAAATGTAAAACAAAGTCTTTACAAATAATTTTGTTAATCAGACAATGGTGGCACAAAGATCACTGTAAACACAAAGGGGAAAGGGAGCCTGGCTTTTGTCCTGCTGCCGCTGAAGTGGAGGAAAAAGGGATTGGAACACAGAAAATAAGAGAAGAAGAGCCTTCCTCTTCGTCTTCAGTGATCTCTCTGTATAAACCAACCATAGGAGTGGACTCTTGAAGGTCTTTCCTGGAGGGAAAGAAGGACATTATCATAAGTTAGCTGGCTTTAGACCTAAAAGGAATACTGCCACATTAGCCCAGCCTTGAAATACAACCAATGTAGCCAGTAATTAATAACAGCTTTCCCCTTCAGTGGAAGATACAAGAAACCCACAGCACGTTCTCAGCGACAGTTTTGATGCATGCCTTGCTATAAAGCTGTTCAAAGAGAAACTTAGAGCCCAAAACTGTTACAGCTACACTCTATACCCTACAGAGCTAGATCCTATAATCCCATTGATGTATCTTCTCTTTTTCTTATGGTCAAAGGTCTGCCAGATAAAGACTGATTTATTGTTTATACTTCTATAATTGCCTCATGGAATATAAGCCCTTAGATCTAGCAAACACCTCTTCTTGTAACATCACACCTATTCTTTCCTCTTTCCCTTTTCCTGTCTTCTCACATCTTTGCTTCTTGTATCTCGATCCTTTGATGTTCAAACCACTGCCATAATTAACATGTGCCAACTGGTCCCCATCCCCATCCTGCTCCCCTGTGAGCAGGAAGGCAGGGAAGCATCGCCCACTCACTGTTCTTACCCCACTTGTGTCTTTCTCCTTGATGTGCAGAAAAGGAGTGAGTGGAAACCAGCTGGTGTTTCTGCCTGTACATTCTCATGGATGAATGGGAATAGTCAGTAAAGGTCAGATGGAGCAAAGAGTCCCAGACAAACTCAAAGCATCCTGACAGTGTCTACTAACAACAGGCAAAAGCCACCAGCAGAAAAGTTGTGTCTACAATTTCCCTGAGCTATTGGTGCCTCTTCAATACAGAACAACAGCAAAAGAGATTGCTGAACCCACTGGTATTAACATGCCTGCTATCTCAATACATTCTTTGTGGTCATTATCTAAGGCAGCTCTAGATTTTACTTTATGAAGACCAACAAATGAAACTTTGAAGGAGCTTCCTTTTTTAGATGGAAGGATGGGCACAATGCAGTGACACTTGTCAGATAAATATGTAAACTGGAGCTCTGCCAAAGCAGAATTGAAAACTAATTTCCAGAACAGAGTAAATTTCATTTAGGCCTAATTCAGCTATGAGGAAATTGCAGACAGTATGGCTTTAACTAGACAAAAATGTGATTACTAATTTTGTACATATGACATTGGATGCAGTTTAGAAAATCATTCCATAAGGGAAGATTTCATATCTGTACACGAGAAAAGTCCCCACCACTGAAGCTCTGAGCAGTCATGCACTATTGCTAAAGGGCATAGCAGGTGAATTTTCAAGGACCCTCAGCACCAGATTAGCTCTGGTTCCTTGGGGCAATTCTTGCTGACTTCTGCTGGAGTAGAAATAGGAGATTTCAAACAAATTCTTGGAAGACTTCACACACATTCGTGTTGTTGTTCTGGCTTTACCCCATGAGAACTGTGGAAGGGACAAGTACTGCAAAGGGGGAACCAAGCACAGCAATTCCAGGCAAGAATGGGCTATCATATATAAATTAAAAGGTGGATTTTTAAGCCTGAAGCAATTGAGGTGTCCATATTACGAGATAGCTTATATAGTGTTTGGCTCAGGAAATACCCAGCCCCAGGCCTAAAACATGTGGCTGAGTTTTTTCAGACTAACAAGCTGCTGAAACATAATATATACCTCTATTTGAAGCCACAGAAAAACTTTGGCTTAATTTATTCAGTGAAAATGGCACACACAGAGACTGTCACTGAAACTTTTTTTGAGTATTTTGTCTTAATCTAGTCCATAGTAAAAGCTGGTGCACACACAATTTCTGAAGCTTTTCTGGCCCAGAAAGCAGTGTATATTTGGCACACATTTGACAAGCATCTTGTATGATCCCATCAAATTAGCTTTTGAAATAGATCTTAATTCTAAGAGCATGGGCTTATGCCACATGAGGAGCACACTTTACCACATGGTGTTCAGGATTTGCTCAGCCAGTATTGCATTTTGACAAAATTTCACGCATGTATCACAGAATCACAGGAAAGTTAAGGATGGGAGGGAACATGAGAAGTCATCTAGACAAACCTTGCTGCTCAAGCAGGGTGCCACAGAGAAGGTTACTCAGGATTGTGTCCAGAAGGCTTTTGAATATCTCCAGTGATAGAGACCCTATACCGTCTCTGAACAATCTGTTCCAGTGCTTGGTCACTTGCACAGTAAAGAAGTTCTTCCTCATGTTCAGGTAGAACTTCCTGTGTATCAGTTTTTGCCTTTTGCCTCTTGTCCTATTGTTTGGCACTACCATGAACAGCCTGGCTCCTCTTGATGCCCTCCCTTCAGAGACTCACAGACACTGATGAGGTCCCCTCTCAGCCACCTCTTCTCCAGGCTAAACAGGTCCAGCTTCCTCAATCTCTCCTCATAAGGAACAGGAAATATGTGCAGGGGCAAGCATGTCACAATTTAGTCCATTTCTTCCAATTAGGACTTTCACAGGTAATCAATTCATATTGGGAAGTCCTTATTTCCTGACATTTTGCTTATATTTTCAGTTACAGTGTTTAAAATATTTATAGAAAGTCCTCATTTTTGTTATTGTAGACTCAGCTGTCAATTGGGAAGCTTCCTTTTGCATAGGAAAGCTCTACTAATTATGACACACTAGATATCTACCACAAAATTTATTGGAGAGGCTCAAGAATCGATACAAGTTGGTACAGAGCACCTGGAAGTAAATCAACCACAAGTCCTCCAGGTTCTGGCACAGCTCTTGAGTCAGACTAATTTTCTCCATTGAGAATTGCTCCTAGGTCAAAAATCAAGACTTTGGAGCAAGCATAACAAAAATATTACTAGCAAAGGGATAATATCTAAATCAATGATGAGTGCCCAGCATACATGATCACCTTATAGTTAAAATATGAAGGAAGGGCTTTTATTAGTTTAACAGTTGTGAGTAATATTTTCAAGTAATGCCAAATGTGTTACAGATGTTGATAGGAACAACTGCTGATTTCAGCGTGCTCCAACATAGAGCTGAACTACTTTGGAGAAATCCAGATCAGAACTTTGCAGCCAGCCTTCCTGTAAATCACAAACAGCAAAACACTGTAAATAATACCAAGCCAGTCCAAGATCCTACATCCAACTCAAGGTTTTGGGGAATTCGCTAACTTTGCTGCCAGCTGCTTGTGAAGGGCTGAAGCAATGTTCTCCATCTTAAAACAACACAGCTTGATGAAAGTCCTGTCTTGGAGTTGCACACAGAACAGTGAATGTTGCTAAAGTGCTGGCAGGGTAATCAATGTGATGCAATAAATATTATGTACTGCATTAAACTATTTTGCACATCAAACATTGACTCTGTGGAAGACACGTCCCATTCCAGTGCATGATAAAGATGATGCCTTAAATGCAAAGAAGCAAAGAGTGAACACCAGTATAAAATTCACCACGTCTTCTTGAGCCAGCCGGAGAGCAACTGGTACTGCTTCAAGAAAGAACAGTTTCCAGCTGGGCACAGTAAATGTGACCATTATAACAGGAGGCTGTGACCATTATGAATGTCCCTCATTCTCTGTAAAGAAGACATAAATGGCATATATTTTCAAGTGTTTTGAGTAGTTTTACTCTGACCATCCTGTCCAGGATATAACTCACCAAATTCCACTTGGGACAAGGCTCCAGAGACCAATAGAGCTTATTCCAAAGAAAATTGTTTTAAAAACCAAGTCTAAATTTTCCATCTTTCCATATTCAAAACTGACCTCTTAAAGTTCGTGGTAACATTATATCATGTACATAAATTTTTAAGCAGTCTGTTGAGATAATGCATTTCTGATTATTGAAGTAACTCATGAACTGTGTAAAAGTAACATGACAAAACTAAGAGCTAACCTGTCTTCTACGAGACACTCTTATAATGCTACTTAGATGTCTGCTTTTACATCTCTGTAGTTCCAATCTGATTTTCAGCTTATATAGAAGCCTGGAAATAGTTTGCTTCAGAGTGGAAGAATTGTAATGCACAGTGGAAATTCCTGCTTTAAATGGCACATGCACACCTCTGATCCAGATTTTGGGATGTGAAAGGTTTCTTCATAGCCACTTATTTTAAACTCTTCTTTTAAACTCTTATATTTAAACACTTATTTTAAGCAATATATCCTACAGTCTGATTTCTAGGCATCTCAACTTTGCCACTAATAACATTTATTACTGTTTTCATGTGAGACAGCTCTAATATCAGACACATTCATGTTTTCCATTACACAAAGGAAATATCTGGTGATAATTGGAAAAGCCTAGATAAATGTCTTGCTAGTATGTCAAACTGTGACAATTATCAATTTTCCAGGCGAGTTCAGGAACGATCAAGAGCATAGCAGGACTCAAAAAGGATTAGAAATGTATAAGGATAATACCACAATTATGGCAGATCGGAACAAAAATAGATGGAAGAGCAGTCAAGTATAAACCCACAAATTCTTTTGGCCTGCAGTCGTTCTCAGGCTCAGTGTCTTATTGGTGCTTGAGGCATCACTGGGTGGTTCAGGCCATGCAGGACACACTACAGGGCTAAGACTTTGGTCTGGGAAGAAACTCCTGTCTGGAATTTTTTTTTTTCCTATAAAGATCTATTATGTATGTTTCTTGGGCGTACAACCTCTTGTCAAGCCTAAAAACAAAGCAGTGGAGTAAGCACCACACCAGGTCATGAACAAAAATTAGCTATGCTAAAGGTGTCAGCCTGCAGCAAGAAGCAGCAAATCACCTATTTGGCTGTGACTGTGGAAAAGGAGGTTAGCTGATAGCTTGTCCAGCTAACTCCACACTTCTAGGAAAGGAGAAGATTTCAAGGACAAGAGAAGCTAGACAGGGCTGGCAGAGCCAGCTCTTCAGGCTCACACTCAGCAAAGTGGTCTTACATTACAAAACCCACTGTGTTTTAAAGATAATTTCTCTGTAGGGCTGGCTAAACTCTGCTTTACCAACAGGGCTGAGAGACTGCAAACAGGTTCTGCTGGGATAAGATAAAATAAAATCGTAGGTTTGACCCTTGATCTGTGTGCTCCAGGTATCTAAGCAAACTTAAGATGACATCTGCACTTGTTACCATGGGGGATGGCTTTCTTCTCCCAGACAAACTGCAGAATTCATTTATGTGATGTATAAATACACTTACAATAATAAAGGAATATTACAATCATCTTCAGCAAGGAGGGAGTCCCCTTTTCCCAGTTCTCTTACAGTTCCTGGATGAAAAATCCAAGACTCCTTGGAAGAAAAGCAACTGTTTTGTTGTTGTTTTTGCCGCTTTATATGGGAACTTTGAGTTATTCAGTGAAATTCTGCTGCTGAATAAAAGCTGTTTAAAAGTCTGTAATGTGAAGTCCTAAACTGCAACAGTTCAGAATTTAGTTTTTATGTTAAGTTCTCTCTAAACTGCTATTTATGACAATGAAAATCAGCTCTGTAAAATGATATTTTATTCCATACTCACATGATTTGTATTTATGTACATTAAACAGAGTAGGGAAAGCTAATAACACAGGAGAGAATACAGAATTACATAACAATTTAGAATTCTCTAATACTGTATCTTATTATGCACTAAAGTATATGTGAGGTTTGCTGATCCTTTTGAAGATGACGGGCTTCATTTATCTCACAAAAATACATCCTAGTAGCATTTACTATGTCATTTTGGCCACTTTGTGCTACTTGCTAACATGGCCTCATCCTGCTTAGGGAGATACAGAAGACAGAAAGAGGCATTTAAGTTTCTGTGTCTTCATTCTCATTTGTGAAGGTTTCTAGCTGTGACAGAAGCACCTGTCTTCTAAAAACAGGAACAAGAATAGCTCCTGATGTGCATACACTGGGGTGCACACCCACACATTTAATTTATCAACAGCAAATCCTACTGCCACGTCCTCAGCTAAATATTAGAGACAAATTAAAATAATTCTGCTGAGTAGCTGAACCACCACGTTGCCAGTGATCTAATCAGTGTGTGTGTGCCTATACATGTGTATGTGTCTACATGAACGTATTAGTGAGAAAAGAACCCTGAAAAATAGGAATCTACCACACAAGATGAGCTGTAAGGATGTTGCTCTGTGAACTCTCTAAATAGCAGGATACTTGGCACACATATAAACAGCTTGGGTTTTTCATGAAAAGAGAGCAAGTAAGAATGATTTCCAGGGTATGTAAATCCACTCTTTGGTTTAGTTTCAGCCCCTCTTGGTGAACCTATCATGTCTGTCAATTTCAATGACATTTTGGTGGCTGCTGATACTGAAAAGATCATGAGATTGATACATTCTGGCATGTAGATGCATATACAAAATTTGCTTTCCTCCAGGAGATATTTATTTCTAAGGAAGATAAGTAAAGACTCACTGAGATTATCATGCAGCCAGTTCCAACAGTATTATGTACCACACCTGCACCACCTTTCCAAATTAACAGTAAGATGTGATGTTGCCATTTTAACATTATCCTTGATATTCTATTTCATAGTCAAAATTTCATAGTCAAAATTTTAAATGTGTGGGATTTTTCCCACTCTCCAATCTCACCGTAGCTTTACACAGCTACAAATATCTCTTAAAATATTTTAATAAGTGTGCAAAAGAAACAGACCTGAGAGCCTTGGGAAGATTCACTTACTATAAAATCTTGAATGATTATATTTTCACAGGCAGCATTAGCCTGGTGTCAGTCCATATGAAGTGATCCTGTCTTGAACTCAGAATGCATACTCTTCTCCCTCTCTCCCTTGGGCTCCTTGGTAATATCTCCAAGGGACATTCACCTGTGCTGTTCTTCCCCTGCACTTTCGTTCAGTGCTTTGTCCCCTCCAACATTTATCCTTCTCTAATTTCCTTCAGACAAGTGGTCAGATAATGGAGCATGATGGACACTGCTACTGCGGTCACTGCCACTGTGCAGGAGTTACTGCTCCTAATTTCATTTGCAGCCTTGTGGTTTATTTATTCATTCTTTTCTAGGAGCTTTTGGCCTCTTTTGCCTCAGACCCTACATAGACTGCACACTAAAACTGCAGTTTTAATTTAACAGTCCTGTGCTGGTTAGGGGATTTTACAAACTGATAACTAACTGCAGCTACTCCGTAAATACCACTGCCTCTGAAGTGAAAGGCAATAACCCCCCCAAGGACCAGAAGAGAGCCTGCTGCAGGCAGCAAGTCCTTGCAGCGGGCAGAGAAAGTATGGCAGAGCTTTAGGTAAGTGGGATATAATTAGCCATGTTGGAATTTGACCAGGATATCAGGGTTAACACCGCTGCTCCTGTGAGAAGTGCCTTGGGAGTTCCTCAGCAGCAGGCAGCCAGGACCTCTTGTTTTCATCACATTCCAGGCACTACATGACAGCTACCCAAATACACTTTGCCTTAATGAAAGAGAAATGCACATATGATACCTACAATTTGGAACCAAGGTATGGACTTTATCCCAGAATGGAATAATTCAGATTTGTGATTAATTGAGACTGAAAAAGGAGTTCTGTATTTTGCTTCTGGACCTTATCTACTGTGAAATAGTAATGACAAAATCAGTGACTGGTGAAACTGGGGAGCCCACAGGTTTCTTGAACAGCTAGATGTGCTTGTGGTGGTCATTTCTTACATTGGGCTTTTATTTGCATTGCCTGCAAAATCTGCTTGGAAAGAGCTGTGGTCATGGGCATTACATGGCGCTCCGGGCTGCACACGGAGATGGATGGGCAGGCAGAGGTCCCAGCACTTATCGGATCCCAGAAGACTCACCCAGCTGCTTCCTCTGCATGTGCTTTTCAGCTACTTATGTTTCCATCTTAAATGATCTGCTCCAGCTCTTGCACTATGAGCTAGTTGTCTTCCTGAAGCCTTTTCTAGCCCCAGGTTTTTATTACTTTCCTGTGAGTCATGCATACCATGGATTGATGCAGCTCTGCCCTGCCCAGGAAGACTGCAGGGACAAACAGCTGCTGGTGGTGGAAGGAACGAAGCTTCTTTAATTCCTACAGCGAATCTCTGCTTGCTACCAGCAACAACCAGAGGGTTATGGAAAAGTGGCCAAGAATTTTGCACTGATTATTGAATGGACAGAGAGATTTGCTGTATGCCAATGTTTTCCATAATCCAAAATTGTTAAATTGGGTAAACTGCATTCACCTGGGTTCAAAATAGCACATTTGTCACTAGAAGTTTCCAAACAATTCCATTATAACTCCACAGACAAGAGATCATGAACAGTTGCAAAGTTTAGACCTTCCTATTTTATACATGTTTCCATATGTTGGGCATGGAAGAGAAACATATCTTTTCTCTCCCAAATGTATTCCCTCCTGTGTAATGTGAATGTATTACATGTAATCATATTCCAAGGCAATAAGATTAGACAAATTACTGTACTCTAAAAAGTGACATTAAAAATCGCCTCTCCATCTTTATTAGCTTATTTTTTCGCAGTCAAATATGTTTGGCTTACAAGACAAACGATGTTTTTCATTCTGACCTCAGGCTTCCCAAATTCAAACAGAGCTAAGGGTCAATAGCTGAATGAGAAAAGGTTTGTCAGAATGATTCAGATCCTTTTTGACACCTCAGCATCTTCAAATTACTGCTTATGTCAGGCATTGGTTATGCCTGACAGTGAAAGTCTGGGAACAAACACATGGTTCAGATGATGATCTGAGTGCAGGAATTCAGATAATCTTGTGGTAGCTCTGTTCCACTCCACGTGAAATGAAAAAGGAACATAACTTTTTTTTGTCACTGCAGTTAAAGCAGGAGAGTAAGACAAGAGTCAGCCAATGTAATGAGTTAGAAATGTTTTATATTAACTTTACATAGCAGAGTGAATGTTTTGTGCCAAAAAAGTGTTTTGGAGATTATCTGTAGGCAGTACATACCAGGGAAAGTGATTCTGCTACATAGTTATTAAAAAACAATACTGCCACAATTGCTTGGCTAGAAAGGCCTATACAGAAGCTGTCTTCTTTCTGGTGGCTTTGGGCAGCAGCAGAAGTCAGGGATTCCACATGGGCTTCTGTGTCATTGCAAACCTGACAGGTCTCCCTCCAGCTGGCAGGAGCCCAGGAGCAGCATCCCAGGTTGTCTAGGCCCTGAAGAAGGATGGGTGTCTGGTAGAAAAATGAAATGATCTCCTTTTCAACTTCATGGTAATTTTAATGAAGTGTTAATAAAGCTGAGCATGAAGGCTTTGGCCTTGAAATTACCATTGGTCACAAGATGAAGAGCAAAACTGATATCGGTAAAGTGACACATCCAAGACGATTCCCAACAGCCCACAGCTGCAGCTCCATTTAGAGACAGCCATCTCCTGATGTGCTTGAGCTGGCTCCTCATTTCTGGGCACAGAGGGGTATGTGTGCATGCAGCCTTGCTGCAGGAATGGGGACCCTTTCATGAAAATTGCAGGTAGAGTAGGTTCTGCTCCATCCTTTAGCTATGGGGCACTGGGAGCTGAAACTGGGACTACAGGGAGGGATGTTTTCTCCGGAGTTAGGAAAAAGAGCAACTAAGGAAAAGTTTTATTGACTTTTTAAGGAAACAAATAAGTAGCCAAAATACAGCAACTCCTGGTGAGGTGGAGGAGATGGTGGCCAGTTCCACAGCAATGGGTCAGCCCTGCTTTACACTGTGAATGGACTGTTTGTGCTTCTCCAGGCTCAGTGGCTCTGAACAAGAAACACAGTTGCAGGGGCTGCTGCTGGCAGCCTTTGTCTGTGGCTGGAGGCAGATGTCCAGGCTGGTGGAAGAACACTGGTGGGTCAGAGCACTGGAGCAGGGACATGTGGGTGGGACAGCCTGGCTGCCACCACTGCTGCTGGCAGGTGGGGGGTGCCACAGCTGCCCCTCCTCACACTGGCAAATTCAGCTGTCTCACAGGCAACCAGGTGATGGCAAAGCTCTCCAACCTGGCTGGAAATGCCTGGGTGGCAACACTTGAAATAGACCACAGAAATGCTACTACGTAGGCGTGTTCTATTCTGTTTCATAAGAACCAGCACGTGGCTGGAACTCAATAAGCTTTGACTAACATGAGCTATTTTGTGTCTTCCATCAGGACTCTATGCTTCGGTTCTTGCTTTTTCCATCTTCTGAGCATTGACAGAAAGCTTTAAACAAGAGGACCTGGGCTGAGCACCAGGCAGGAAAGCAGGAGCTCTCCAATGGTGGTCCATGCTCTCAGTTGTGGCCCAAGGCAACTCCCTCAGCATGACATCATACATCAACTTCCACTTGTGAAAGTGGGAATAATACTCACTGCCCCCTTCCCGTAATCAGCCTGTTTACACAGTGCTGGGAAATTCTAAAATTGCTTCTTAAGCTTAATGACATTTCTTTCCTGGAAATCCCCAGGATGACAGTACATCAGAAAAAAAATATTGACATGGTCTGGGTGCCCCCAGATGTGCTGTGACAGGAGACTTCACTGTTGGTGATACTGTCACAGCCCAGGTAACCGGCAAAGCAAGGACAAATGAACAAAATACTCAGGGTGGGGAATTTTTTGGTTATTGAGTAGATTCGAGAAACCCAGTCCACAGAACTGCTTTTCTTTCCAGGAGGAATATTGTGATGTGGAATTTTGTTCCCCAATTGTTTTATGTAAAACATTTGTTGAAAATTAAAACAACTTAACTTGAAATAGGTCACAGGCAGTCTGGGCAAGTAAGTGAACTGTGTTTTAACAAAGTGTAATTACATCAGCTCACAGATGGCATTCAGAATTTTGGAAAGCTCGTTCTGCTTTAAGGTTTAGCACTTGGGATTAAAGACAGTACAGTATAACTTAAAAGATTTAAGAATTATACTCTAGGAAGTCATGCTGTAATAAGCTTTAGATCAACAGTTCATATAGCATCATGGGATTCTTAGACCCCCAAGAGAAAGAGTCCTAATATACTGTAACTTACAACTTTCCCCTTGAAATGTCTTAGTTCTGCAAAGCAATAAACCAGTCTGGACTAAGTTACTGAAGGTCTTTGAAGTACTGGAAGACCCATAAATAAGGTGAGTACTTTGGAAGGGGGGGCTCATTTTGTGGTGTACATATACAACTATTTCATAGTCAAGTTGATTTGTAGCTGCCTGTATGTCAGTTTCCTGGGAGCAATAAATCTTCATTCAAGCAAAACTAAAATGTCACCAGTATTTATTTCACGCATTTTTTACCCCATCAGGAGAAGAAAAAGTCAGCATTCATGTAAACTTCTATGCCCAACTTGCAGCTCTGTGCTAAAACTATACTTCATAGTATGAAATTTTTATAAATCTAAAATGTAAACATTGGGTAACAGATGTACCATTGCATGGCCAAAAAAGAGTGGTAACTGTCACTGGAGAAATAAAACTGAGTTATTGTTTCCAGTTTCAAAAGAACAGCAACAAGTCTAAAAAACTATATGTGATCTTTGTCCTTTTTTCC
This sequence comes from Pycnonotus jocosus, assembly GCA_013400435.1. Taxonomy (NCBI): domain Eukaryota; kingdom Metazoa; phylum Chordata; class Aves; order Passeriformes; family Pycnonotidae; genus Pycnonotus; species Pycnonotus jocosus. Next base: position 61,967 of record VWYP01009385.1, read on the forward strand.
CCCTCAGACACCTGCACTCATCTAATGTTTCACTGAGCCCTGAAAAATAAATGCATAGCTTCAGTCTCCTAATCCATGTGGCTCCAGAGACCACTGTTACATGAGAACTTAAACTGATGATGCTGAGCGTCCTAGGGGCAGCTTAATCTTTTTTAATTCAAATCAACTGAGTCCCATGTGGCACTAGGATGATACTCTATATGCTGCAATCAGACTGACCTAGACTTCTTATGCTCTAAATGATTAATGAAACTGCCTCCTAGTTTGTTTCTATGGAGATCCGAAACTTGACACGATGTAGGAATCTGCCATTCATGCTGAATGAAACGAGGAGGAGATAGCCCAGGAACAAAACTCCATCAGTTGTACAGAGAGGGCTCAATTTTAAGTCATTAGTCTCCTTGTACTTGGGTTGTTGACTCTTGAAAATAAGAGTGAGATAAAATATCCGAGTTAATATAGCTTTAATTGGGTAGTTTACTAGTAAATTGTTTCAGTATTAGAAAAAGTTGGTTACTCTGAAAAGAGCTTTCTAAGTTTTCTTTTGATGGGCAAATGTGGGACAGCACTAGAGCAACAGCTACAGAGTTTGCAGTTTCCTATAAAGAAGCTGATTCAACTGTGAAAACCCTGCAATGTCTTTAAATAGTGTAAATAATGCTCTAAGAAAAAATAAAAACAAAATTTAGGAAAAAAAAATCTATGTCCAGGTTTTTTTGAGTCCATGAAGAAGACTTCTTATATCCTGCATTTTGGTACTGACATTTCAAATAAGGAGTGATTTATTTCACTAGAGTGCTTTGAGGCTTTCAAGGCAAATAAATTACTTTCAATTTCATTTCCAGAGGGAGCACATTACCAAACTTTTAAATATTTTAGGTAGTCCTGGAACACTGATGAGTATCTTTATTCACACTTAGGTCTATCTATGGTGCTAGGGTAAAAAACATTTGAAAAATCAGTAAATTAGTGTAGCTGCTCTACCAGCCACTGTGAAGCCCAGATCCAACCATCTGCCTGAATTTTTACTCAGAGAGCCAGGGTAGCAGCCCATGCTGGATTCCTAGAGGCTATTGCTAAATTGTAGGCAGTGCTGGCAGTAGTTATTTACTGAAACTGACTTGGCTGTGCTGCTGCTGTAGCTTGAGTGTATTTAGAGCAGGCCTCATCTTTGCTCCTTTCTATTCCCAGGCAAACACATTTGAGCCCTTGTTGGGCCAAAGCTCAAAGACCAGCTAAAGATGTGCAAAAGCAAACAATTTCTGAAGATAGTGAGAGCAGTGGAGCCCTACAAGCTCTGAGATAATTTGAGGTGCTCTTTCTCTCTCTGTCACTTAACACTGCCTTTGTTGCCTCTTTTCCAAAATCCCGAGTGCTGAGCACACCACTGTTTTTTGTCCTTTCACCAGATCCTGTCTCTCCACCAATACAGTGAGAGATGCTGCTGCTTTTTCCCTTCCGTGTCCATTTAAAGGGAACACTGTTGGCTGTGGTTTTGCCTCTGGCAAGGTTACCCCAGCACCGATTTCACTGCATCTCTCAACAGCTTTTCAGGAGGGCACAGCACACCCAAATCATCTCATCGCTTCATCTGGAATCAATCACAATAGGTCCACTGATGTCAAGAAAACTATGCTCATTTGCATCAGCACGTGACCTGCTCCTATCTCTTTGTGATCTTTAGATCAACAGTGCTCCCACTGGGATTCATGATCTCAGAGGAATCTAAACCCACTTTCTAATGTATTTAACCAGTGTCTGCCATTTTTTTTCCTATCGTAAAAAACATTGTGGCTACTGACCCAAATTCATAGCAACTCAAATTCTTTTGATATGAATCTGAGGCATTTTTCTTAATATTGCACCCTGCATTCCAAGACTTTAAGGATCCAGACTTAGCAGAGGATCTAACTGATACTGTATTTCTTAATAAATCAGTTACCTTTGCAGATGTAAAATACTTCATGTCCAGAATTTTGAAAGGAATCTGAAGTACTTAGTATTTTATGACTTGATAGATATTGCCCCTGTATTTCTTCAGCTGTTTTTGAAAATCCTTCTTTATGTAATTGCCACATGAAGATGTTATGGTGCAATTGTTTGCATTTTTACCAAGTTTTATTTCCTGGAATCAGACAATACTGTAAGTACTTCAATTATCATTTTCAGAAGAAAAGGCAGAGAGAAACAGAAATTCTTTAGGATTCCTCAGACAACAAAATCTACTATGCTGCACCCAGATTCCATTTTTAAGACAAATTCTTTTTTGAGAGAAGAGTTTGAACTTGCTCAGAATATCTTTGATTCGTAGTAACTCTGTAAGTACATGTCTCACTGGGGTTCTTAGAAGGATTACTGGAAAAACCAGTAATTTTTCTTGGGAAAAAAGAAGTTTTTGTTTGTTTTTGCAAGAAACAGAGTGAAAAGGAGTTCAAAGAGAATGAGAATATTTGATGGCTGTACAGGTCTCTTTGGAAGTGTGTGAGACTGTGTTCCTGTGATGCCTGTTTGGGAGAAGCTTCCCTTCGTGGGTTTCCACATACTAGGCCTTTGGGTTTTGTTTGTTTTGCTTCACTCTTATCAATATAATTTATCAGGCTAGTGGGAGAGGGACAGTGTCAGTCTTCTTATCAGGGCCCTTACCTGGCGTGCAGGAGACCCAAGTTCAACTCACTTCTTCAAACCATACGGGCCAAATCCCTGCAATTTGTGTCTGCAGATCAGCCCTTCTCAGATGAGGATTCAGTGACCATAATGATTATAGACCCTGTCTCTTTTGTGTATAAAACCACTCAGAAAGGAGGTGAGAAACTGAGAAGCATTGTGATCAATTATTTTGGCTCATGTCCTTTTCTGGAGGTAAAGCTTTATGACAAACCTTAGTGTCCCTCTGCCACCACCATTCCAGGGAAGAAGCCTGCTTCCTGAGAGGGTGAACTAAGCACAGTCCACAGTTCTCTGTGTTTGTGTCCTTTCCAAGCAATTAAACCTGAGCCTCTTGGGCAAAAAATTAAGAACTTGTTTACATGGGTGAGCAGCAGGATTGCCTTGCTGAGGATTCTGCCAGGGCAGCCAGGTGAATTTGATGCCACCTGCCTGAAGCCACGCTGACGGAAATTTTCATTCTCTGAACTTAAGGCCCAGGTTCATTTTGGAATAAAACAGTGGATTGATCATTAATCACGTATCAGTGGGACTCTGCTTCTTACATGTGGCATATATTTGGGAAACAAAGGCTTTGCATCCTCTCAGGCAGGAGAATGCTCGCTCTCCTGGCAAATGCTTCACAATGTGGTGAGAGCCACAACTTCTCCTGGGAGACCTTAGCAGACTTCATGCCAGTGTTTGAAGAAAATTATGTCCTGTGACCCCCATGGGAACAGAAAATACCTGTTTCCAGTTCAAGGAGACAGTGCCAGAATGCAGACATGAAGAACAAAGTCCAAGCAGGACTCTAACAGTAATGCCAATGATCCCTTAAATCTCCATGACAGGAAAATCTGTTTTGTTACAATGGTTCCAGTAATATTTTCTCTGGGACAAAGATAATTTCCATTATTCTAATACTTTCTATATCTTCTGAAGACTGCTCATGCAGAGGGGAAGGGTGAATCTTCATTTTTGGGAGACTTGACAAGTGTTGAGGTATCAGTTTGAAATCACTCACAGGTGGGATATGCTTAAAATCCTGTAAATCTGAGGAACCAGCAATCACATATGAGTACAGAAGCTGGCAGTCTGCTAAGGAGGGGGCATTGTATACTTTTTTTTTGTACAGAGCAGCTCCTGCCTGCTCCCATTGGCAGCTGAGGGATAGCCTGTGCTAGCACATGGACTCACAGAGCAGGGTGAGGATTTGTGGTGACTAATTATTTGAATATGAATCAACAATGCAACGCTGTGGCAAAACTAGGAAAATGCTCAGCATTGAGTCACATTAATAAGAATGTCACGCATAAAAGAAATGAGGTAATTATTCTGCTCTACTTCACTTGATAAGCCTCTGCTGGAACTCCACATGCTGTTGTGAACACCACATTAAGAAAGAAATACATACTAATTGGAGAACTCAGAAAAGAACAACAGAAATGAGAAATGATTTGGAAAATAACCCTTATGTGTATGACTGTTCATAAACATATGAAGTACCATAAAAAAAGGAGCAATTATTCCTATTATCTTAATTCTATACTAATACAGTCATTAAGTACAGAAGAAATTGAAATGGGCAATGCTGGGGTTACAGGCTGAAATGCAACATAGACACAATATTCTCAGAGCAAGAGGTCAAACAACCTCCTGGCATCACCATTTGTGGAAACAAACTGAACTAGCCTGGACAGTAGAACTGGCTGGAGGACAATTGATTTAATTCTCCAAATGTTTCTGAGGTTTCCAAATTTAACTTCATGTCAAATCAGAAAACGTTTACATTCTCTGTAGAGGAAAATTCTATGAAAATGGCACATTAAATAAAAGTTTTCTGTTTGACAAAATGTATTTAAAATGAAGTTATTTTATATTTCATGCTATAATGAAAAGTGATGAGGAAAGGAAAAAACCAAAATAATTATCCTAAAGGTGACGAAGTGGAATATGTCCACAATATCTTCAAACATGACAAGGAGATTTAAAAAGAGTTCAAAAGCATGATACCATAAAATAATTTCAAATTGCAGTGGAACATTATTTTTAAATGAAATGTATGATTTCTTTTATTTTACCTTATTTTATTTTGCCTTATTTTATTGTGCCTTATTTTATTTTACCTTATTTTATTTATTTTTAAAGCCAACTTTGTGAGTGACATGCTCATGCGGGAAGATTTAGGAAATGTAGCTCCTGTTTTGAGACTTGTAAAGTTATTGTATAGCAAGGGAAACAAAGAAGGTCTCTGAGGGTTGCTCTTGAAATTAGAAGGTGCTTTTGGAGATAGTAGTCTCTACTTCCAGTTTTTAACAATTTATTTCTAGTACGTGTAAAATACCTGAGAAAGCACATAGATCTCAAATTCGTGCAGTGCTGTTGATCAAATGAGCAATTTAACATACACTGTGCTAGTTTTCAGCAGCAAAACCATCCAGTTTAAAATCTCATTGTGGCTTTTTTCATTTGTGTAGGAAAAAGCTGATTTTTAGTAAAATATCCACTTTAAGCTACCAGAACAAACAATGAGAAGGCCAGTACAGCTGTGTAAGCCATATACCAGTTGCTGCTTTTTGGCCCTCAAGGTTATGCAGCCCCTTCTTGCCTTCAGATCGCTACATTAGCAAATTGCCCATCAGTTCCCCGAGCGTGGCACTCGGCCTTTGCAGCCCTGGGGATATCAGTAACACAAAGATTGCCCCTTGCCAGCTGCAGTGACCTGCGCCCTACAGCTCTATCTATCACATGAAAATGTACTGCTCTGCTGCTGTCACTTTTCACAGCTCCATCTCAACATCTCTCTTCAGGTTTCCCACTGACTGACAATACCAGTTACAACATTTCACACAATTTTTCTTCTCTATGTGTGAAATTACATATCCAAGGACTGTGTAAAGAGAATCAGCAGGTTCCTGGTGCTCTTTCTTAGTAAGGAAGAGGAACTAGCCACCATCTAAGAAAGCAGCACAAGGAAATAGCTCCAGGGGAAACAATCTATGAACACTTGTTCACATTTTAAAACACATTTGCTATGATTCCCTTCAAACTATTTGTTGCCAGAAGGGAAGGCTCACAGACACTACTTACTTTAAACAGTTTTAAAAGATATTAGCAGAAATTAATTCCTGAATTCCTAATTTTCAGTATTTTGCTGGGAAGATGATTCTAAGAAAAGTGTTTATCCAGACAATTCCAAGTTTTAAATACTGCTTACTGATAACATACAGACTAAGAATTATTTGCCTGATAATTTCACTCAAGTAAATATGGCAGGTTTATAAACAACGCACAGGACAAAAAGAAGAAAAAATGTATTTACAGACAACTTTTATCTTCTTTCTTCTGCTCAGCAAAAGTAAATATGTTATAGATGGGATAGATGTTATAGCCACAGACCCGTGGCTTTTTGTTCTATCAGTCTGACTTAGGAAAAAGATAATAACTTGTTCACCAAAATAAAACCAACCCATTTTCATTGTGTTTGTTGAACACATTGCACAGCAGTTTCTCCCGACGAGTGAGGAAGAGCCCAGTGAGGGTACTGAGCATGGTGAAGATGTGCGGAATCCCTTGCCGTGTCCTACACCTCTGGCTTGGTTTTTTTGAGTCATTGAGGCTGTGCCCTTTGAGCCACAGCACCAGCACAGCTCCCAGTGATGGGGCTATGGGGTGAGAGGGGCAGTCCACATGTACATTTTCTCCTGTGCTTCCTCTTTGCACAAAGTACCCCCAAACAACCAACAAAGAAAAGGAAGGTCAACACAAGCTAATCTGATTTACAGTTAGTTGGAGAGATGGAGCAAGGACTCACTCCAAGAACTTCTTTCTGCTTGTAAAGCAGCAACCAAATCCCCACTTAGGAGGCGTTCATTCCATCTACCTCAAATGCTTACACAGAAATACTAATGGCAAGGGGGCATTTTGTATATTCTTTTTGTCCCATTAATGCAACTGAACATTTGGGAAACAAGGACAAAAAGCAGATTCTTACTGATGGCAAGAACTTGTTCTGGGGGTGTTTGACTAAAATCAGAAGAAAGAAAACATTTGCTCATGAAAGGGTACAGTGGAAATGGAAATGCCTGTCCCATGCTGAAACCCTATCTATAATGTATAAAGCAAGTGAGGTCGTTGATAAAAATGAGTGCCACATAACAATTTCCCCTCACACACTTTAAATAATTTTACAGTAATTAATTCCTATTAATGTAAATTTGATTTTGTATAAGTTTTAAAATTGTATTTCTTGTTCGTGCTTGTTCTTTTCTTTGCCCATTTCCTAAGCAGTCCCTGCCACTAACACAATGTTCTTATGTCTAAATTATGCTGCTTTTAATTTCAGGCAGTTTTTAATTATGAAAAATTAGATATGTAACTTACAGCTTTCCCAGAATAATTTTTGCCTATGTTACCAAGACTTAACACACCAGATCAAAATAGGTCTTCCAGTCCTTGAAAGAGATCTGTGGGTTCTATTTTTACAGAAATAAACTGTTCTTGTACACTTTTAGTCCATTAACATGAACAGTCTCTTCTTTAGAATTAGACACAAAAGTACTTTGTGATTTTATCTGATTGTCATGGTGATGCATTTAATATATTGTGTGCTTTGTAACAGTCTATGTCCATGCCTTAGAAAGTGGTAAAGAGGTTTTTATTTTTATTAGCAACGAACACAGTCTGTAGGGGTTTCATATAATACTGTGGGTTTTTTTCTCTTGTAGGTAACTGAAGAGTAAAGCAGAACTGCAGGACAATTGATACCTTCTCTCAATATTCTTGTGTAAGTTCTTGCCCTGGGGACATTAAGTGTTCAAGTGCCACAGGCAGCACTTGCATATCTCTAGAAACAAAGAAATATTTTAAACCCCAGAGACCCATTCAGATTACAGATGACCTGACACACTGTACTGGTAGATTTTCATGATGGGTCCCAAGATTTGGACTACCAAACCCAGTTTAGCCAGGTCTTGTATCCAAAAGTCAGCCCAGGACGTAAAGGTGTGTATCAGTCTTGTTTTCTAGCATGTCCTAGTTGCTGAAGAATTTTTCTTTTGATTTTTGAAAACAATGAGACAATTATAATTTTAATTTTGTATCTATTCATCTATTTGTATCTATTTGTACCTATTATACATGGGTGTCCAGCCTTGAAAAACCATTCTGTACAGCCACTAACATTTAATCTTTTAAATGTGAGCTTTTGCTGCAGACTACCATGCTTCTGTGCTGTGTAGGATCAAACTGCTTGGCAGGGCAGCAAATTTGATTTGCACTAGGAAAGGGATATTACACATATAAAATTTCACAGTTCGTTTTATATGCTAATCATCAGAAGCCCTTATTTGAGGTCTGAACCAAAGGGATTTGCTGCTCAGAAATCAGTGTATCCAATATCAAAATATTTCAAAAAGTTAATTTCATTTCATCCTTCCAAAGTCAGTTAATGAAAGGTGCAACTCTAATGAATAGTCTTTGGTCACAAAACTCTCTGAGTCCTCTTTAGTTTCATTGAGAGAGCGAATTAATGTAATGTTAGATGCTGACATTTAAGGGTCACTGCACTCCTATACATTGCAATAGAATGGATACCCATTAAAAATATTATAAGACTAATCCTGCAAAAATCAGAAGCTGAGGATGCTCAGGCCTCCTTAGGGGCCATTGATTTCTAGACAGATCTCTTAATGGCTCAGCTCTGCTCTTCTGATGCTCATGTTCTTCATCTCATTGTGACTGCTCCTTGTTCCTGGCTCACTGTGAGCTTCACAGGGATTGAAACCCTGTCCTCAGGGATGTGCTTGAACCCATATTCATTTCTACTGAAGAAATAATGACTATTGTCAGAAAAAACCCCTGCTACTTAAAATTAGATGAGGGAATGTCTCCTTTTTCCTTTGTTGAGGTGGTTCAGGAGGGAAGTGATTTGCAAACTCTGTGAGGCAGACTTGTCAGCATTTTTCCTCATGGTTACAAACAGCCAGGAAAAAAAGGAGCAGAGTACTTGGATGAGATTAATTTGCCATGGCAACAGTATTTATTTTACTGACCTAAATCTTGGTTCTCCCACCTCTTCTCTCTAAAGGTGTGGACCATTATTGGAGTATCTTTCTTCATTTATAACATACTGAAGTAAAATATCTTTAATGTTGCTGATGTTTGGAACTGACTGTGTCTGAGACTGTCTGTGCCACTGGCAGAGTACAGTTTGGTCTTCTGGTAAGACCCATGTAACTTTTGGGTCAGCAGAAGCTTAAATTGCTGCACTCCCACTCTAGGTCCAAGGTGCTGCCAACCTTAAGCTGATGCAGAGGATGGCATCACACAGTCTCAGGTCTGTTCTTTTGCCCACATTGGCGGGTGTCTTTACTGTGGCTGCTGAGCTTCTCCAGTCCTCAGACCTGCTCAAAGTCCCACTGAGGATGTGTAAAAGTTGCTGGAAAATATACTCTATTTTTATGAAGAAAATGAAAAAGCTTCACTCGTAGGTCTGTGTTGGTGCTCTGCTCATGTGTTACTCATCCAGCGTGAAGTCAGCAGTTCAGGGTGCTCAGGCTGACTTCTGGCTGCTGCCACTGGCCTCCTGAGTAATAAAAATCCCCTTCCTTGTTCAGAGCTTCCCATCCACATCTGCAGAACTGAACCTCTGAGTCTAATCCTTAGTTAGAGTCCTCTTAAACCATGCACAAAAGTGGCAAGGGGAAGCTGAGAGCTGGTTGCTGACCTGAAAGTCAGCATGGACCTGCAGTAAAATCACAGGCAAGTCACTTCATATTCAGTGGTTCTAGCTGTACTGATTTCTCTCTGAAAACTCTGAAGACCATGACTGAGAATTGTATGCAGGCATCAAACCTGAGTACCAGCCTTAATAAAACCCTAACTGAGAAGAAAATAATTAAAATCTAACTAATATCCATACTTTGACACACACCTAAGGATTATTATTAGTATTTTAATTATAACAATCTACTTTGTGTTTTAAAATGTCAAAATAATAAAATTTGGTTGTTATGATTCACTCAGGTTTAAATCACAATCCAGTTGTGATTGATTAAAACAATGTGGATCTTCATATGGCCACTTAATAGGGCAGGATAAATCTTCAACACATTTAAAACTGCAAATTACAGAATTTGTTTTGTTTTATCATCATATATATGTTTTATAGTTCCAAAAACCATAATGTTGCAGAAAACCCCCCCTTATTATATGCAAAATTTTAATAGTTTCCAGATAGTTTTCAATACCTAAGGATAATTTAAGTCTCCAAACTTCCCCAGACATTGTGGTGCACAAGTATGGGCTGATCAAGAGAAATAAATCCATAAATCCAAAATGAGCCCATCTAGCAGTTTCCAAGTGTTGCCTGTGTTGGAAGATGCAGTCCTTTAGGGTGTCTTGGTATGTAAAGTATCGTTGATAAGACCCAATTTTTGAAAGCAATATATGCACATACTGCTTCAAGGCAGGACATTTCAGCCCAAGAGCCAGAAGTTACTACTAAAAATACAGTCTCTGATGGTGAGCTCAGAGTTCTAAACTACTGGTTATGCAGGGAGGCACTAAAGCACATCAGACTCCTGGTCTTCATCAGTACCTCTCTCTTTCCTCTTCCAATCCAGTCCCTTCCTCACACAAGGATTCATGTTGAAGTAGAAGACTGTCTGGGCAGTCACTCCTTGCAGTCATTTCTGCCTCTGTGTTTGTATAAGCAGAGTCAATTGAGGAGAACAGATACTTCAAGTTATTTTAGACAGGAAGTCAGGAAGCTACATGACCAGCCTGGAAGAGGCTGCCTACACCAAACCAGAATCAGGCCTGTGTTCTGTTGTATCACACTGACCTGTTTTATCTCTGAAGGTTGTCACAACTTTGAAATTATTGTTAACAAAGTGGAAAATTATAGCCCTGTTACTATCTTTACATCTAGAGGACAGTACCAGAGAATTGTGCAAAGCAGAAGTCATCAAGATGCATAAATCAGCATCAATATTTCATTACCACAGCTTGTGTCCAGCTAATTTTCTAGGCTTCAGCCAGTACTTGTAATGAGCCATTGACAACTAGCAGAGGAAGTGCACAGTGGTTACAGGCCTACCAAGGAGGCGGAGTATGAGCTCACTTTTCAAAAATTCCTGAGATTTTGGGACAGCCACACACTGGGAGTTCCATCCATGACGCCTCGGTCCTCTGGCTGAGTGGAGGTAAATGGCGTTTTTCTGCTACTGTGACCACGGCATGTAACCACGCACTGTAACCACAGATGGTAGCACCACCCCTTCAGAGGAACTGCTCTTTTCCTCTCTCTTCCTCATACCTTTCCCTCAATAATTCTTATGCTACAAGGAATGTTTCCACAGGACTCTGTGGGTTTTATATATTGAAAGATCAAAGCCTCGTACAGAGAGCTATTGGATCAACCAGGCTGACTTTTTACAGTCCCCGGGTGCCAAATTTCAAGACTTTTTTCCCAAGCCCTTTTTCAAATGGGACACTGGAGAGTTTGTACAGTGCTGGTATCCTCACAGTTCAAGCACATATCTGAACAGAGAAAACATTCATCCTTTTTGTTGCAGACACCCGATTGGATACGCTATGTTCTTTCAACTGCTTGATTGCTATTTGGCAGTAGTTTCTGAACAATTTCAAATTTAATGGTTGCGTGTATCAAATAAAATGCCTGCAGTAAAGCAGACTCCAAAGATATGCATATTTTATGCCTAGATTTAAAATTAATAACTGCTGTTAGTGCAAATAAGTAAAAGAAGTAATATGTCATAACTGGACTTTTGTTTAGACTACTTTATGTGATATCTGCTCTACATCAAGCAATACAAACATTCTTCTCTCCAGCTCCAATATTAGTACATACATTTGGGATGAAAATACTATGACAAGAAAAGCAACCTGCTATGCTTTTGATTTTGACTAAAATACCTTTTTCAGGAAAAAAATAATTTATTTAAGGTAATAGAGAAACACTGTTCTTTACCTCAAGAACTTCCAAGGTTCTCCTTTGAAGCCATGGGGATTTGGGAATAGTCTGGGTTAATGCACAGTAGGATTCAGTGAGGTGCACAAGCTACTCATAGTGAAGCATTTCACATGTTGTCTATCTATCCACCTCTCCATCCATCCAAGCTGAAAGTCACTGTGCAGGACTAGAGAGCTGGTCAAAACTAATCAGACAACTTGAAAGCAAATTACTGGGTCTTTCCTCTGCTTTCAGAGACTCATAAAATAAAGTGTTGTTAATTCAGCCATTGCTGATTTTAGTGAAATCAAGTGAGAGGTGAGGTAGCAACCCATACTCAAGAGAAAGGATATTTGCCACCTCACCAGTCTTGTCAACAAGTGGAATGTGCACAAATGAAAGGCTTATATGTCATGGAGGTCTCTCCTTGTGGCTTCACGGAGCCCTACTGTGCACCATTTCCTCAGAAAGCCTTTCAGAAACACTTCGGACACCCATTTATGGTAAATATTCAGTGAGGTCCTTGGCAGAAGACTGAAGTCTTCAGCAACTAGAAGGCTGGTCTATGGAGGAGGAAGCAATTTTTTATTTAGTCCTAAGCAATACCTGGAGCCTCCTTCAAAATGAAGGATCACTCTTTCTGACCATAAAGCACTTGAAACCAATGTTCCTATAGCAGTGAATAGCCAAAATTGTATTGTCAAAAAGGGGAAGTACATAAAAGTGAGAAATCCTGTTAAAATGGAATTTAAAAGGAGAAATAACAACAAAAAATGTAGATCCTGTATTTATACACACTATTATAGTTTCAGAGTAATTGTATATTACATATCCAAAAAAACCCTCAGAAACCAATCCTGAGAGGACCACACAAAAAAGGCAGCATGAGAGTATAATATAGCAAGGGCAACTAATTGGGGTGAAAAGAAATCCTTCAAACAGGGGAGCTCATGGGAAGCAATGAAGAAAATAGCAAAGAACAAAAACCATAATAAGTCAAATGTTAACTCATAATAAAGCTGGCCAAAAAGATTGTAAGGAACAGTGCACGGCAGGAATAAAAAAATAGCAATAAAATTTTTTTTCCAACACATTAGAAGAAATTCTGTAAGAGACATTGCAGGGTTGAGAGATGATTGTGCTGTAATAGTAGTGCTTACGAATGACAAGGTAATATGCATGGGGCAAGGAACCCTAATTACACACACTCAGTTATGAGCTCTACATAAGCTATTATAACTGAAAAAGAGACCTGATAGTTTTTGTTCTTGTGGGTAGCTCAGTGAAAATGTCAGATCAGTGCTTGGCAGCTACAGAGTACCAAGCAGAATGCTAGAAATAATTGAGGAAGGAATAGAAAAAATGTAGAAAATGCTAAATAAAATTTAGAAGGAAAAAAAAATTAGCCTAAACTTTGGGTTCTAGATACATTCCCCAGTGTATTGCTGGGGAATGGTGGGCTGTCTTAGAAAAGAATAACTCAAGGGTGATCTCAGTGATATAAGCTTGTTTTTGCTTCTTTAGAAATACCTTTTATAGATTGTGCAATGAAGTGTACGAAATAATGCTCTTACCAGAAAAAGACAATCAGTTACAACCTTTTTCTCAGCTTAATATGACCATATGTTTAGGCACCTTGGTACTTAGGAAAAGGCATTTTCTCTTATCACAAGCCAAAATTAATCAACGGCTGCTGGGTGGAGTCAGGTGTTTGCACCAGGTTTCACAAAAGCTACCTACCCTCTTTAGTAGGGAACAGCCTGGTGGAGAGCTGAAACCCCTTCCAAGGACATCTGTGGTGTGAAGACTCCCAGGTCAGGTGAGAATGCTCAACCTCAAACCTTCCCCGGTGGGAGGTGTCCATAATAATCCTCACTTCCTGAATGTGGCTGGGTGAAGGGATAGCAACAAGCCCCCATTTCCTTCCTAAAAGGGCATTTAAGCATTTCCTTGAAGTACATGAGATCTAGATTATCCTCTCTTGCCTAAAACGATGTTCACTCCTAGCAGACTGTGCTTGGTATGATCTCTGAAGTACCCATAGGTAGGATACTTCAATTTCTTCTGGAGAAGTCTGCGCCAATCTGTCTAAAATATTAAATATCAATGAATAAGAAAGAGGACATGATTCTATAGTCTGGGGCCTGAGTCAATTGTTGGAGAAGGTGAGGAGATCTGGATTAGAACTGCTGCTCTTGTTTATACTCTTAGCACATTGAAAAGAATACTATCCAATAAGTGTCAGGTACTTTTTCACTGTCTCTGTGTATCTGAGACCTTGAATCTGAAAATCTTGCCTGGTGTTTGAGAACCTCTTTTATTCAATGCACTTGAGAACGGATTTGAGTTCAATCTGTCAGTAGTGAGAATAGCAACCCACAGTAAATACTGATTAGCTTTAAGGGTCAGCCTGCTTACTGCTGACATGATATGGATCCTTTTGGGTTGGCCTTTCTGTATTAGGGGAAGATTCATTTCAGAAATCCAGCCATCTGCAGAGGTATTGAGGACTTACACACAACAGCGGCAAGAAGGTCCTCAAGTTGTTCTGTGGATTTATTGCCTACCTAACTGCTGTCACCAGTTTCAGTGAAGAAGATCCCTGTGGGACTATCATCTTTTCGCAGATCCAGCTTTTAGGTCACTCGCTGTAAAGCTGACCATTTTTCTGATGACTTTCTTCTGAGTTCATGCATCTTAACTAGCTTAGTCCTTCTTTGAATCTTCATCTTTTTGTTGGGCTTTTGACAGTATTGAAGGACACTACAGAAGAATTAACCTATTGGTGGGAGACAGATCTTTTGGTCTAAAACTGGAAGGAATGCTTGTTATGCCAGAAAATCCCACATACCTCTTTAACTTCTGTTCCAAGTGCAAAAGAAACTCCCCCAACCTCACTTCTCTACTAAACACATAATAAAACATCAAAAAGGGGGGTTTACACAAATCTGTGCACAACTTCTTCTTAGGGAAAGAAAGAGAGCAAGAACCACACATGGCACATTGCTTTAAAGTGCTACTGGATAGCCATCTGATCCTGCTAATGAAGGGTGTGGTGCAAGGGCCAGAGCAAACCAGAAAATGAGACATTGGCTTTTACATTAACATTTTGTTTGCCTTTGAAGAAAAACCAAAAGCAAGTCAGAGAGTTTAGAGGAAGAGATCTGTTTTATGGTCCATGCCTTTCATTTCCTTTTGAAAGCAAGTTTGCTTCCTTTCCAAGAACTGACCTTCAGGACAACTTTTTTGTTGCATGTTGTCTTTTTCTTCCTCATTTTTCTTGTCGATAGATAGGCCAACAATATTACAGCCTCTGGAATTCTGAAATCTTTGGCACAAGGAGGAACTTATTGTATAAATCTATTCTCATAGGTCACAATCTCAGCTGGTGTGAATTGCTGTAGCTCCACCAGAGTGTTGCTGATTTACACTAGTAAATAATATGGGTCTGTTGCTCTAACTGCCAGAATTCATGCTTCCTTCAGTAGAAATACCAGGTCCCATTAAAACCCTTCAGTTGGTTTCTGCTGGACAAGCAGAAGCCCTGTTACTCTGTTCCAATATCTAATTGCCATCTGGAACCAGTAGCAACCACATGAGAATGTTAAACTGCAACCTTGGGAAGCCTGCCTCTGTTTGAGCTTGATTCGCTGCGGCAACACTATGTCTGTGTAAGTTCAAAGAGTTGAGTGGAGTCCTCCATGCTGAATTCAGTGCCCTGTACTTGCCTAATCACTTTCCTTACAGCTATAATTTTTTCTCCTTTTCCTAAGCACTTATTTTGCAGTTTTGAGGGAAGAATGTGCTGTAAAGGAAAACTGAAGATATTATCTCTTCTGTAAGATTAACATTTCCATTCTCCATTTACCCACCCAGTATAAAAGCTGTATCCTATTTCCTCTATACATCTTGCTTGTTTCTTTTTTGCTGTAGTCACCCTCACTCTGGAATATTTTCATTCTTCCTATCAGCCAACATTTTTATGAATTCACCTTTAAATTCTTCCCCTTTAACTTCTAGCTGATCACATGTGTTGTTCTGTGATAAATACAAGCACATTAGCAGAAAGGAGCATTCGGATGATTGAGCTTTGTGTACGGAATAGGGCAGGCCAAAATATTTGCACCAGTGATTATTTTTTCAGTTCAATCAAAAGCTATTGTCCATATGCACATGTGAGGAAGATATCCATACTTAAAAGATTTCAAGTATGGAATTCACTCTAGGTAAACTATTTGAGTTTGGGTTGGTGTGGGGTTTTTTTGTTGTTGTTGTTGTTTTTGTTTTTTTGGTTTTTTTCCTCAATTATTTAAATAAAAAGAATGACACTTTATCTTCTTCAAAAAAGAACTGACATAGTGTGAGTAACATGGGTCCTGATATAAACACCTTCTCTAAATCTGCCCTTTGGTGCTTACCCCATGAACTACCACTTCTGTAGCATGGAGGATCCGTCTCCCAAGCATATGGGAGCCACAAAATGTCTGCACAAAAGCTTGGTATGTCCCATAAGAAACTGTGGTTATTGGCCCAGGCAGTGGACAAGATCCTATGTCCTCTTGAATCTGTAAGACAGAACTTCTCAGGACTCATGCATAAAAGTAAGTTCAACAAATGGATATTAGTGTGAAATATCTGCACTATCAGACCCCCAGCTTCCATGTGGTGTTGAGTGTTTTTAAATGTTGCAGATGAAGATAGGAAAGACAGACTCTGGAACCAATAAAAGCAAGGCACGGTTCCACTAAAGATGTCCTCAAAGAGCAGAGAACAGGCAATGATTTAAGGACCCTGTGCGTGAGATTTCAGCACCCTCCAAAAAATCTGGGAAAGGTGAGAAGACATATTTCCCCCACTGAAAAGGAGAACTAATCTTTAAATGAACTACAGTAGTTTTCTAAGAAAGAAATAGCATATGTTCAGGGCTATTTCTGCAATGTCTGGAGTACCATAAACTCAATACAATTATGGATGCTAACAGCTCTGGGTTCTTATTACTTAACCAAGTAGTAATTTCATAAGGTATTATTCATCCACAATTTGTTTCCTGCTTGGTCATATCAGTATTTGACCCTTAAGGCTGCTCACATACATTATATATCCTTTTTGGTCATTCACATGGATGACAATGCCTTTGCTGTGTTACAGAATGAGGATGAAACTGGAGACTGACAGCACTGTGCTGCAGTGGACACGATATTATTATTTATTTGAAATTGTATAGGCTGCATCCTGCAACTAACTTCTCCTCCTGCATGCAGAAGTTAGATTTATTTTCAGAAGTTAGTGTGATACCAAGAGGTAACAGTAAAATGGAACCAGTATTAGGGAGGATTCCTATCCTTGGTTTCCATGCCTGGTGTACGGTGGCAGCTAGTTAATGCTAATAATAGAAGCATAGAATATCCTGAGTTGGAAAGAACCCACAAGGAGCATTGAAGTCCAGCTTTTGGCCCTGCACAGAAATCCCGAGAATCACACCATGTGTCTCAGAGTGTAGTCCAAATATTTCTTGAACTCTGTCAGGCTTGGTGCCATGACCACTTCCCTGGGTGCCCAACCACCTTCTGTGTGAAGAACCTTTTCCTAATATTGAGCTTAAGCCTTCCCTGACTCAGCTTTGAGCTGTTTCCCCAGGTCCTGTCACTGGTCACCACAGAGGAGATCAGTGCCTGTCCCTCCTCCTCCCCTCATGAGGGAGTTGTAACTGCAGTGAGGTCTGTCCTCAGTCTCCTCCAGGCTGAACACATCAAGCAACCACAGCAGCTGCTCACACAGCTTCCCATCCAAGCCTCCCACCATCTTTCTTGCCCTCCTTTGGACACTCTCTAAGAGCTTTAAATCTTTGTCTTTACATGTGTTCATGATGCTCTTGAGACTTACATCACTTGGATATCCCTCAAGCCACTGTGTGTCACAGGCAAGATTTGCTAGAAGATCACAGATGTGGACTTCCACAGCACCAGAGATGCTACAACCGACACACAGCCAGCACAGAGAGTGTTCCCAGATCTCTTCTCACCCAGCTGTGAGAGTGCTGGAAGGGAGCAGGAAGGATCTGAAAAAGGAGAATCAAAAATGAAACCTCCTCAAGGCTAGTATTTCTTGAATTTAGCCCTATTATCCTGTCTACTTCAAAGAAACTCAATCAACAGGTTTAATGTCATACCCCCTCAAAATTGTGAGTGAAATTAATAGATTTTTCAATGCACTGATACTCTTTCAAATAATATATCCTGCTGACTTGTTTAAAAAAGGAGTCAGTGATTCCAGCCAAATCTCCTACTCAGAACTTGAGTTGTAAGTGGCTGTGAGATCTGATTTAACTTCAGTTGCACATAGTTTTTTTCTTCCACTGTTATTCTGTGTATTTTAAGAAACTACTTTATGTGTAACAATATGAGTACAGTATAATCTTGTCTGCCCTAGGACTGAGAATAACATGGAACATACTCAGAGAAGTTTAAAAGAAATACCCTTTCTACATGGGTGCTATATTCAGGTTTTATTTGCACATATTCCCTATAATTATAGTTTAAGTGGGCTATTTTCCATACCCACATAGGCAGTATTTTCCACATAAAGGTTCACATTGGCTTTAGACCCACCCACAAGCTATTTACTTGCATGTATACATATAATGACCAAGCTCATAGCTACTTCAGCCAAACCTAAATATTTTAACTTGTACTTCTTTTGCCAGGCATTTTCTCCTGAACAAGTTGCTTCCAGTTTACACAATTTCTTTTATGAAGTTTCCGGTGCAAAGTGTTTGCTCTTTCACATGGGTAGTGACTGCCATCCCAAATTCAAACACAGATTTTGAGCAATCAAAACATTATGAAAGTTTTCACAAAACATTTTATTTTAGCTGTTTCCCAAGGTATAGGCTGTTTGCAGAAGCTGGATTTCACTTGAAATTCAATTCTTTAATCCCTCAAAAGTTCATCAGAACTAAGTCATACAAGTTTTCATTTATTTTACTTTGTTCATCTATTGGACATCAATTTGATTCTAATTACTGGATATTTTGAATATGCAAATATGAGAACAGGCAAAATACTAAGCATCAGCACAAGCCATAAACCCATTTCCCACTCAGTTTTGGACCTCTCCCACTAAACACTTTCTCAAGCTATTCCTAATGGCACTATTGTAAACATGCTCTTCTCTCTGCATTTTCATATGGAAAATATGATGACACTGTAAACTGCAAAGCAGCATGGAATAAGTGAGGACATGTCTGCAACAGGCAGATTCCCAAAGAAATATCATCTTCATGTATGTCCCTCGATCTCAGGGAAATGTCCTCTCAGGCTTGAGAAAATTTTCAGTTCAGAGCAACCCCAGAGGTTATCACTCCCTTCAAAGTGGACCATCAGTGTAAAATGAACATTTTTCTCAAAAGAACAACTCCTAAGCACAGGAAATTTTTCTAGGTAGGGATATTCCCAAACAACATGAAAATCCTCAAAGGGAAAGCACCATGGGATGTGAACTCTAGAGAAAAGGAAGGTAATGTACACATACATGCATCCAATGTGAAATCTTTCAGGGAAAACATTCTGTCCAAAGTAATATGTGAAGGGTTTTGTTTTGAAGAAACCACCCCCTGCTGTGGCAGTAAGTATGCATGTATGATTACTAAGATGTCTAATTAAATTATCCTTATCTGAATGCCAGCTGAACTTAACAAAGTAGATAATAAGTTCCAGAAACAGATACCATGTGGGGGGCAAATTATTTTGCTTCGAAAAACTGGAGCTTGAAATCAGAGATGTGTAAATAATAGAGAACATGGTTTCCCTCCACCCCCACTGTCTGCACCTGAACTGGTATTTCCATCAGAGCCACTCTCACAGCTCTGCATCTGTGAAAAGATTGTAGTCTGCCTTCTAACTCCACTTTTAAAAGTGGATTGCCTGCAGATTTGCACATGGACAAGGGGGAGTGATACTGTCTTATATTCTTGTACAAATTAAACATCAGCTAAAAAGAATCAGAGTATTATCAACTCTTGATTATTTTTCAGAGTTTTATCTTGGCTGCAGATTAACTGCATCATGTGTGGAAAGACTCCAAAGATAGATTTGCATGGAGCTAACTCTTCTGAAGGAAAGCCATCCATTGGGGCACTGCCCAGCACATCTGGAGTCTCAAGACAACTTTGTACAGGAACAATCAAGTCTTCCACACAACACGCCTGGATCAGAGAGTCCTGGAGAACACTGTGCTTTCTACATTTGCAAATATATTCAATATGTGCCTGTGTTAACTTAACCCATCACTGGCCCTGCTGGATCAAAGCTAAGTCCTAAAATTCTGTTGGATCAGACATTTCCAAGCACCTAATGGACTTCTTGAAGTGCTAACATAGGTCTGATGCAGCACCCGAGAGAACTAGGGCTCCTTGAACCTGAAGACCCAAGGGGTACACTGTAGAAAACAGATCATCTTTAGCATCAACACAAGCCAAATACAATCAACAGTGAGACAGGGCTAATTAGCCTTTCTAGATCTTACAGCTCATCTCTTAGATTTAGGTTTCAATCCCTTTCTCCAACAAGTTTCATGTGACTAATTATTGACACACTCTACAGCACAGGAGTGGACCAGGCTTTTTGGGGCAGTCAGTGCCCAGCTTTGGCACAGGGGGATGCTTTGCTGAGAAGTGTTTCTTGGAGCCAAGGCCCCTCTGGGAAAATGTGGCTTACAGGGCAGAGGAGGGGACTTCACTGGTTTGACTTAAAGCCAGTTCAGGCCTCCTCCAAGCAAGCAGCTGAAGAGGTTGGTGATTTTGGCACATCTTGGACTTGTTAATGTATCTGTGGAGTCAGCAAAACAATGCAAAGCAATGTATTTTTCAGTGCGCTGTGATAGGTAAGATCAATACTAGAAACATTATGCCATGTAAGGAGTGATCATCTAAACACTCTCACGGTACCTATAGAAATTACCTTCTACTGATTCTGCATAAAATTCACTGATCCAGGGAGCTTTCTGTTCCTTGGTTAATAGCAGATCATTAAAAAAATAAAAGGGATCAGATGTCAGCCTGTTTATTAATCTGAAATGCTAGAACTTGAGCTGAGCTTCAGAAGGGGCAAGAACAGCTCACAAAAGCATCAGCCCTAAGGGAGGGTTCAGACAGGGCAGATTTGTGGTTGCTTGTCCCAGACAATGGATCCTGGTGAAACAACCTCCCATTTCTACACTGCAACTGGGCACTACCAGACTCATTCCACTACCAGCTACATACCAGTAGCTGAACACTTCCGTGGAGAGCCAGCAGAAGCTTCTGTCC
Source organism: Pycnonotus jocosus (assembly GCA_013400435.1). Lineage (NCBI taxonomy): Eukaryota > Metazoa > Chordata > Aves > Passeriformes > Pycnonotidae > Pycnonotus > Pycnonotus jocosus. Next base: position 82,891 of record VWYP01009385.1, read on the forward strand.
TTGCCTGACCTACCTGGCCAAAAGCTGGTCAGGGAAATTTTTTCAAGCTTCAGACACATTATAGACAGTAATATCAGTATGTCCTTGGAGGAGCTGATACATCTGCTACACATTGTAGGTGTACAATGTATGTAGTCTATATATTTGCATGTGTATTATCAAAAGGCATACATTATGTTACATATGGAATATAGAATATTTTTATGTTGATCGTCTATATACTGTGATATAAATAAAAAAGTAGGAGATTTCATTTATGAAAAAAATTTTCTCTCTTCAATTTTCCCTTTTTTTTTTTTTGGTAAAATTGTGTTGCAACAGCAAACATGAGGGAACAATATTGCAAGACTAACGTTGTTGGAGTTTGAAAACTGTGTTTTATGTTGATAGTATAAACCAGTATACTTTAGGAAACTGATTTTCTATGAAACTAATTTTTTTTCTCTGAAGGCTAATATAATAAATGACATAAAATTCACTTTTGAAATTCTAGTGATGCTGTGAATGGTTTTAAAGAGTACATTTGGCTGCAAGAAATGGCTACAATGAAGGTAAAATTCCTAAGGAACAAAGGTTTTCTTCCTTGTGCCGGAGGCACAACCGCAGTGCAAAGTCTTGGTCAAGAACGGTTCATCATTCCTTACAGATTTCCTTTGTAACATTGCCAAAGCCAGCTTCAAAGATTTCATAGAAATTATGGTCGGAAGGGACTTTCAGATCATTCAGTCAAACTTCCTGGTGCACCACTAGTCAGGAAACACTAACTAAATTCCTTATAACCACCTAAGGAACTTGGATGCAACAAGTATTTCAGAAGTCCAGAAAACTGGAAATATTCAATATTAGAACAATTTAAATACTAGAGCAGCTACAGACAGATGCTTTTAGGCCTAAGGAATTTTAGATGAAGTATCATTAGTGAAAGAGTGGAATTGTGGTTCAATAAAGAATTAAGAACAAAAATAAGACTACCATAATATATTATGCTCCCATGGAAATTTGGCCTGATCAGATGAAGTTATTTCTTTTTCCTCTCTTCATAAAATTACTTCTGCTCACAAAAGACAACTGCATTGCTTTATTATACTTTGACTTCTCCAAGATATTAGATTTAGAGTCACATGATATTAGAACAGAAAAGCACAGGTTACGTTGGCTAAAACAGGATTTCAAATATGTCTGAAATGCAGCTGATAATGAGGAAATATCAAGGTTCCCACTGAGATTCCAGCAGGACCAGCTCTTGATACAATATTATTTTATATTTACATGAAAAGTCTGAATAGTGTCATAGAGTCCTTGCTGAAAAAAACCAGTCAGGATTTGGAGATCTGTGGGGCAAAAAATGCTGAAAAGGAGAAATTGCTTTTGCATGGTGATGTAGATCATTTATTAAATGGTCATGATCTGACAGAGTGTATTTTCATACATCTAAATGCCAGGTTTTAAATGGAAGACTGAGGAATACAGTCTCTTCATGGAGGATGACAGGTTTTATCCTACGAAACAACAACTCAAAGGAGTGTTCTGTCACTGCATATAATTGTCTCAACAGCCAGCCTCAGGGCAAGCTGTGGTAAAAATGCTACTGCAAACCTTGGGTTTGCAAGAAAAGTATCAGTGAGAAATAGGAAAGCCTTCTGCATCCTGTGGGCAGGCTCCTGGTGAGGTGCTAATCTCTAGATCCACTGCCAGGTGAAAAAGAGGCTTTAAATCCTAGTGGTCCTGCTGCACATTCATGTTGGCTGGAGGAAGGATGCTGTGGCTTGCTTCAGAGCATCCTCCCCAAAACAGCTGATCCCAAGCCCAGGCTGTAGAGCAGGATTGCCCCCAGGGTTGGTACAGTAAACCATGGCAGCCACAGGTGGGGTGTGACACACCTACCTGCACTGCTCGGGAACACTGTGCCCCTCAATGGATCTGCCCGTGCAGGCTGAGAAAGGCCTTTGCTATTTGATCATTTTCACTCACCTTACAGAGAACAGTAGCAATAAATTACAAATGTGGAATGGATTTTCTGTTCATTCTGCTGACAGGGATTTTTAAAGTTACATTAAATTTCAACTATTTTCCAAAAAAGGAACTTGTGGCTGACCTCGTGTTTATTCTCAGCACAAGAACTAGTTGTGCGCTAATTTCTTGTGGGTTTTTAATTTTTTTTAAATTTAATAGGAATAAGAACTACTATACCTGCTAGGAATTAAAAGTATTATCATAACAAATAGGCATCTGCTGGAAGAAAAGAATTGTAAATCATTAGGGACATGTGCAATCCAGGCCTCTTTCCTCTCAAGGCTTCATTGAAACAACATGTAGAAAGAAACAGCCAATATTTTAGAAGCAAAAGGAAAAAAAAACCTGTACATCATTTGAGGTTTCTTTTCTATAACAGCATCTTTACTTGCATGTGACCAGATTATTAATCAAAAAGCTGACAATACATAGTTATAAAACCGGCTTTTCAAAGATTCATCACTTTGTCGTGCACACAAAGAGATGCACATTTTACGTGTTGGAAAAATGCCCTCAGCAGCAAATAACGTTTATACAAACTCCGAGAAGCCAGAATTCTATATCTTGTGCTAATGATGTTTAGTATCTAACAGAAAGCCTGGGAAGGAACTTTAACATGTATTAATAATACCATGCATTTTAGGTAGATATTGAGCACCCAGCTCTGGTGTGATGAATGTACACATAAACTTCAAAATTAGTCTTAAAAGCATATAAACCACTTCAGTTGTTAAGATTTTCTAAAACCAGCGTGTGTGGGTAATATCACTAAAAGCAGGTATGTTGGATAAAAATGAATGATGTCCCTTTTCCAGTATAAACCCAGGAGTTCATCTTCCAGTGTTGTTTATAAATAGAAGAAAGTCAATTTGCTTAGGATCTGCAGGACATTTGGGTACTCCATTTAGATAATGACAACATTTTTAACACAGCTATCACTCATTAGGTCAAGAGGTTGTGATTAATCAAGGAGTGTTTTGGTTTCGTCTGATAGACATCTAGTCTCTTTAGTTTACAGTTGAATGAAGATGGCTTCAACAGTTTACAGAATAAGCTGCAACGATACATTAGACTGAAATTGAGATGGAAGAGAGATGTGTGATCTATTTTAACCATTCCATTTGCATTACAATGTGCTGTATGTGAATTCATCTAGGCATTGCTAGAGTAAATTAAAATCTGCTGGGAATGTGTTGAATGCATTACACAACAGGAATGCCCTGGCAGGTTACAGCTACAAGTCTGCTGAATGTTACTAGGTGATATTGTTGGTGTTTGGACTAAAAGAGGAGAGTCTTAATAACAACTGGCTGGTTAATGGCTGATCATGAGATGAGAAAACTTGAGACAGAATGAATTTTGACAAAAAAGTCTCATTATTAAGCCTGTTTCCACGGCATATTTGGAGAAACCTCCAGACTGAGGCAGTGCAGATCTTGCCACATAAAATGCAGGATGAGGATTCACACTTCTGTGTGATTAACAAAAGAGAAACAAACCTGCAAACACTTGGTTGTTGTATGAAATGTCTCAAGATACTATAAAACCTCAAGGACATGGTCTGAGATTATCTATCAGCATTTTCCTCTCACCAAGCTCTGATCCAGGTTTCTGTGGTATTCTAAAGGTCTTTGTTTTAGCAACACCTCTCAAGGAACCAAGAGGAGCATGTCCCAGCGAAGCAGACTGCTCTCAGTAGGAAATGAGAAGTATGATCAGCTGCTCACATCATCTGTGAATATACAGCTTGCACCCACAACCACAAATCACATCTGCAATCTGCAGTCAGCATTTCTTAAAACCTTCACAACACCTTTGTAAAAAACATATTGCCACAGCCCACATTGTGTGGAGGGTTTTTTGTTGATCTTCGAATATTCACGTAAATCAAGTGCTAATTTAGTGTAAAGGTCATAAAAATAATACATAGCATGACAGTTTATTGCTTTTCATAATATACTTACATTGCTCATTAGGAGAAAATTTGGGTGAAATATCTGGAACAATTTTTCTTTTTTAACATATGCACTTTGGAGAATGCAGCCTGAGGAAGTATTGTCACCTTTGTGTTCCCTTTCTCCTGATCACATGTACACATACAATCACACACACACATGCATGCTTATGAACTTCCCTTCAGATGATGCTGACAGCTTGAAGGCAAAGTAGCACCAGGTGAGCAAATAGTAATCCTGCAAAACTTTTTATAAAGACAAATCCCATGAATTTCACTCTTCCTCTTTCTCTCCAGATTATCTAATTCTGTGCTAAGCACTGCACACATGGTTTCTTTAATGCTACAACCAATGAAAAATAGAAATGCTTGCAAAATACACACACTAGAATGTGTGTGACCTCCAATACTTTTATTGATTGGAGACATCTGAAAAAATACAGTAATGGCATGCTGTTGTAATTAGCATCACAAATTTCCCTGGTTTAAATTAGAGAACAGAACATGCACTGGAAAGTCCAGAAGTTGCATATGAACTGCTTTATGATTCTAAGGTGACTTAACAGCTATTTCCACGCTTGCCAAAGACTAGCATTGATTAAGAAAATCCAGTAGATTCTGATGATCCACAGTACCCACAATCCTCTCCAGACTGAAATACCTTCCTTAGGCAGGGAATTCCTCTGTGTGATGCTCTGCTGGCTGTCTCCCAGGGGACACACTTGTCCTTCTTGTGGCATGACTCAACTTCTTGTTGAGTCGACCTTTGCCCTCTTAAATGAAAGGGTTTCATGCCCTGGAAACTGGGTCTCTTAGCAACTTCCACTCAACTAGAACTTATTCTTCCACAGCAACACCAAAGAAACACAGTAAAATACCTGCTCGAATTATTGAAAAAATAATATACTTGGGGAAAAGGAAGTGCCAGGCAGACATAAAGCTCCTAAGCAGGCTACATCAAAGGGTGCATTACACAGAGATGAAGGATTATTGTCCATTTACCTAATTAATGTTTTTATAATTTAGCATGCTATTAAAGAGATTTTAGTGAGAATAATACTTTCAGATAAAACCACAAATTCTAATCATTAGGCAGCTGTCTCTCCTGATCCTATTATTAAACCACGTATCCTAAGTAATCTCTGAAAAGTCAGTACTTTCAGAATATATCAGGAAAGCAAGATATTATTTTCCTCCTGATTTTCAAAAGAAACCTATGGAGAAAGCAAAAACAATCTATCAAGAGCTGCAATGTTTCCTGAACTAAAGGGAAAAAAAAAATCAGTGAAATGCTTTAAACAATTAAAGGGAATGATTTGCACAGGAAAGAACTTCAGTATGAAAAGTGAATAAAAGGAAAAGAGGCTAAGAAGACAAAAACAACTGAGGCAGCCTATTCAGACTTGACTTCAAGTTTTTCTAATGTTTGATTGAGTCTGGTTATTGATCCCGCAAAATACCCCTAATGATCTCCTCATCTACCATCTAATACTGACACCAAGATTTTAGAAAAGGGGTCAGTTCCCTGCTGAAGTTAAAACAACGACTGAAAAATACTGAGGAACAAATACAAGTTCAAAAGCAACAACAGAAAATTTGAAAGTCCTTACATTTCCACGTTGGCTGTAGAGACAGGCTCTCTCTCCTTGCACAATTACCCTGGCAAACAGGTGTCTGATACTGTAATTCACACTGAACAGCAGGCACCCATCAGAGCTCTAACAGGTTGTGGCAAACTCCCCTTCTGCTTGTGGCTGGTAGGAAGGAAGAAAACAAATTCCTGTTTATTGTAAAATGCCTTGGAGTGTGGAAAAGGTTCAGAAGTCGTAGCAAAGCATTTGAGGACAGAGCCTTAAAAACACACAAGTATCTTATCCCTCTGTGAGCTAATGAGAATCCAGCTTCAAACCTGACCCTTGGCCCCACTGCACAGAGTATTTGGCTTTTGCTCCTGCTCTGGTCTGACCATGTGCTTCTCACAAAGTCCTTTACTTCAGAGATGATTTTCCAACATTATACTCTAAATAAAAATACAGGCTCCTCTTTGCAAAGGGGCTTGGAATTGAACTTTGTTCCTTTGGTGGAGAAAAGGTATTGAATTTGTGCCTGAAGTCAGGCTCCTCTCCAGAGGCCAAAGCAAGACTGGAGCAGGGGGCAGCATTCCCATCCCTTGCAATGAGGGTGTTGGAGCAAGCTGGATGTGGAGGCAATGGGGCATTCACAACCCCACAGCAGTCTGCTTGAGTTGTGCTTCAAGGACAACAAGGTGTTTGTTGCAGTGACTTAACATTGTCAGTAGATCAAAATAAAAAATATATATTTTAAGGGAATATATTAAAATCTCTGTTTTGGTAGTTTGAGCCTTGGAAGTCATGTCAACAGCTCAAAGTTCATGAGATTTTAAGTTTAAAACATTTCATGGCTGTTTTTCTTGATGTACTGTTTGTGTCTAGGATGATACCAGAAAGAAGACAAAGTACACTAACTTACAAACACAGAGCTGAAGTAAAAGACCCCCAGCATCTCCAAAACTTTCTACATGAGGCCCAAAAAGCCCTTTGCAAATATTAGGGAAATAATCTTTATATTACCAATAATATGGTGGAGATCTTATTCCTATTTTATGGAGGGTGAAAACAAATTAGAAAGAAGCTGTCCTTGATTAATGTTATGTTTCTGTTCGGCATTAGAGAGAAGTTACTTTTTCCCCCCCACTCTTTTGTGCACAATGATACAGCACATTCAGCCCAAACTTCAAGCCCTCAAAAAGAGCCCTCAAGAGAGACAGACCCTCCCATGCTGACCCAAACTGCTCATGACACAGTGGGGCAAGATTCGGTCCTGCCTGCACAGAGGACTGAGCCAAAATGACCATTTACTCTCCAGATCTAGGTCTTAGGGGAAAGGCAAACAAAAAGAGCTACCAGTAATACCATTTCCTGCAGCAGTGGTCATTTATGTCTTTGACTCATTTCTGGGGAGCAAAGAGCTTGTGTTTGCACAGCCCTTGAGAGACATGGTGTCTGCAACCCTCTTATTTCTTCTTTCTCCTTTCTTATTTCTTTTTCTCCATTGCCTATCAGCTGCTCTAACTCAGTGAAAAATGTTATTTGAAGAGTTTTGGGGTATTGCTTTCCACAGCAAGCATTGTACAGCTGAGTTAGAGCTTACTGCCTGTACAGCAGAAAAATAAACTGGGCTACGGTTTCTTCGGTTCAGCAGTAATGGAGTGGGATTTCTTTTAATTTAGTTAAATACTGTTGCTTGACAGAATGAAATCTGATCTCTAAGGTAGAGATTAAAACTGGTGGACATAGTGCAAACTATTTGGGGTTTTTAATTATTCTTCTGGTGAATTATCCTAATTAAATTTGTCAGACAATCATAGGATATACCACTTGTGTAGAAACTGATAATAGCTGGCCATTTGTCTCCTGCCTAGTAGCTATTATATTCTCTAGATAAAAATCACATGAACTGGAAAAGCAGCATTCAAAACATTGAAGTTGATGCACAATCACCTAATTAACTTTTTCTTAAGCACTTGGAGAAAGATGGAGTAAGTGGAGAAATAGTGTAATTTACAGAGCTTTTGCCAAATGATGCTGTTGGTCACACCCAGGGTTGTACATGAACGCATTTCTGGACGAAGAACCTGGCACAAGATATTGTTTGGAAAGGGAAGGGGAGGGAAGACAAGGGAAGGCAAGTCAATGCAATGCAAAGAGCTTTCTAACTCTTTTTCAGTTTGTGTTAACAGATAATTGGCCATCTACTGGACAGAATATTACTTCAACATCCTAATAACTTGGCTGCACATAAAAAATCTTTTTATGCTTCAGCTTGGCTCTGAACCATTAACTTTTTTCTTAATAACAGTAATAAAATGAAAGTCTGTCCACAATTAATTCCCCTCACCAGACTTAACAACCTAAAATATGTAGCCTCTTTTGGAATTCTATTAAACTCAGTGGTTTCTGATGGGTATTATTTATGCTTCCATGTATCCAAACAGCCACTCATCAAGTTTTTGATAGATACTATTAGGAATTTATATTGTACATGTCTAAGCTTCTATTTCAGACCTCTGTGATCATACTGAAGAAAAGGTTTTTTGACCTCAGAAACTGTCATTTGTAATTTCATACACCAGCTTTAGTTAGCAAATAGCTTTCTCAGTTGAATTTAATTTTTTTCTGTGTAATAGCCAAATGTCTGTTACTGATAGAGATACCAGAAAGCAAGAAGTAAGACTGGAATAAAAATACTGAATGGCTTTATTCTAGTTAAGTTCCTTGATGGAATGATTTTGAAAAATAGGCATTTTAAAACTTCCAGTAACACAAATACGCCACATATGTTTGAGAACTGCTTTTTTTTCCCCATGCAGGATGCCAAGAACCATGGCCTGACCCTCATGACAGTGCCCTGCTGCTCCTCCCGAGCTCCCAAGCCATATTTGTGGCTCCTAGGGAACATGTGCTGTCCCTCTCCCTAGCCTGTCTGCAGGAAGGTAATGGGACAAGGCATAACCATGCTGCTGCTGCAGCAATCTAGGAAGACAAACTGGAGTCAGAAGATTTGTCTGAGCTCCATTAGGAGACCAAAGGAGTGCCTGGAGAGACACTCTGGAGGCACTGCAGAGTAAGGGATAAGTGTAGTTCTCCATGCATGATGTGGCAGTTCTCCATGCATGCTTTCCCAGGGCACCTGTGTCATGGTTTAAACCCAGAGAGCAGCTCAGCCCCACACAGCCCCTCACTCACACCCCCATGGCAGGGCAGAGGAGAGAACTGAAAGACTAAAACTGAGAAAACTCATGGGTTGAGAGAAAGATGGTTTAATAGGTAAAGCAAAATACACACACGCAAGCAATGCAAAATAAGGAATTCATTCACCACTTCCCATTGGCAGGCAGGTGTGCAGGTCTCTTCAGGAGAGTAGGGCTCTATCCTGCATAATGGTCACTTGGAAAGAAAAGTGCCATCACTCTGAATGTCCCCTCTCTTCCCTCTCTTTCCCCCAGCTTTATATGCCATAGGGTATGTAATATTCCTTTAGTCAGCTGGGGTCAGATGTCCAGCTGGTGTCTCCTCCCAGCTTCTTGTGCCCCTCCAGCCTCCTCTCTGGTGGGGTGTTAGGAGGAGCAGAAATGGCCTTGGCTCTGTGTAAACTCTGCTCAGCTGTAACCAAAACATCTCTGTATTACCAACACAGTTTCCAGCACAAATCCAAAACAGTCCCACACTTGCTACTATGAAGAAAATTATCTCAGCCAAACCCAGCTCAACCTGCCTTTCACCATAGTCATTCAACCAGGCCAGACAATATGGCTCCAAATGTTTGTCAACAGCTGTAAACTGATGAGCCATTTTAGATGCAGCTGTCTGGAGAAGTACAGGTTTGCATGGTCACTCAAGAATTAAAATCTTTTTCACCCTTTATTCACAGAACAATTACTGGGGGAGTGTGGAAGGCAGCAGTCTTGAATTCTGGTTTCTGCTCCCCACAATCCTGATGTGTAACCAGCTCATCAGGGAAATCCATTTCAGCCATGGCATGGGGACCGGGAGCTGGGATACAGCCTGGGACCCAGGGCCAGCCTCAGGCTCACAGAGCTCCTTACTGCTCCCAGCTCCTGCTGGGGCAATGCAGGTACACAAGGGGTGTGCGGGGCTGCCCATGGCCTCAGCCTGATGTCCTGAGTGGCAGGAGAGCTCACCTCTCTCTGGCTAAGCAGCAGGAGCTGTGCCTGTGCTGCTGTAGTGTTGGGCTGGCTCCTGCACATCTTGGCCGAGGCCTCCCAGGGGCAGGGGCTGCAGGCTCCCAGCAGTGCGAGTGGCCAGCTGAGGGCAACAAGGCCCAAATCTCCTGACTTTCTGTGTCTCTGGCAGCAAGAAACCTTGTGGCTCACATAGCACAGCTCTAAGCACAGCGAGAATGCAAACTGTGGTCACTCCCAGCTGATTTAGGGCCAGTGCAAGGGTACTTGCTTGGTGCCTGAAGCCCTAAGAAAGTGAGGAGTGGGTGTTTTTATTGCATTTCTCCCCATAGACATTCCATGTCAGTCCACCCTCCTTCCCTTCTTAACTCTCCCTGTTTTTTCAGTTTCTTCCCAGTGACCAGAGACCCAGCTGCTGGTGTGGCCAGAGTCATGGCAGGAAGGAGAACAACCTTCACATTCCCAGATACGCCCCTCTCTGTACAGCACAACTGCACTGGCTGGTCATGCTGTTAGATCATATTGCAAATTCATGTCTAATTTGACCCTGAGGTCTCCTCCAGCATTGCTGCTTTCTAGGATTCTCCCTCCCTTTGGATGTCTGTGTTTCAAATTACGTTTCCCTGGGTGTACTGTGTTACATTTTCCCATGAATGCCTTTGTTACTTTCCAGCTCTATATTTTAAATCACACTACTACATTTTAATTACTACTACGTTTATTACCTTGGTTTTCATTGATGCACTCAGCTCCTTCAGATGTATGAGAGTAAGGACTGTGAAAATAGAATTATAGTACTATCTGTGGCTTCTCCACTTTTGCAATTATACAGCACCTTTTCCCTCCCTCTGTGCTTTATTGAAAGCATTGCAGACACGCAGGAAATGTTCTCTACATGACACAAGCTGTCAGATTGTACCTTTCTCAGCTTCCATTGATATCTCTTTAGAATCTCTTGCCTTTAGAGTCAGTTTTTAACCAGTGCATCAGGCTCATTTAAAAGTACTTGAAGAAAAAGGCCTCAGAAACACCATCTGCCATGACTTCAGTGAATTTTACACTCTGAAAAGTTCCTTATTTTCTTAGATTGAATCTATACTGATTTTAGGATAGTTTGCAAAGGAAATCCCTTGTGTGATGAGTCATTTGGTTTCCACACATTCCCAACTCAGAGGTGATGTCCCCTGAGGCTTGGAGCCTGATGCAGCAATCAGTTGCAGAGACAACAACCAGCTGAACCTTACCAGGACTGGACACCCATTTTAATGAAGTTAAACTCTAGACTGCTGTTGGCCTAGCCAGCACTTGCTTTGTCTGCAGCTTATTTGGCATTAGGCTTTCTCTCAGTTTTTGTTACAATTTTGATTTAATATTTATATTTCAGTAAGAGTCCACTGTCTAAGTTAAGGAAACTGTATTTTCTTTACTGTGAGACACAATCCTGAAATGTTTGTAAGCCTTTGGGTTTTTTTCCTGACTAATCAGAAGGGAATCTCAGGCTACATCTCCCTTGTCTTCCAAAGGATCAAAATGCTGTGCTACTGAAAGTTGTGGGCATGGTAGAGTTACTCCTAATAAAGAAATTCAGAACAGATGTAACATTGTATTCTTAAAACAGAACTATTAAGGCAGCTTTACAGGACAGAACAATAGGGTGGGGAAACCTAAAGTATATGTAATACATCGTAACAAGATTTAGAAAATTTGGTATTATACAAGTGGTACAAAAGGGAGGGATAAGAACTGAATTACCTTTTTTGCTGGATATTCTGTGTGTCCGCAGTTCACATCAGCCATTCTAGAACTCCACATATTTGGTGGGGTTTTGAATTTGCTATTTGTGAACAGTTCCTAGATCAAACACGTGCACTCAGGGCAAGCTTCCTCTGAGGTTTCCAGAGCTCCTGAGAAAACTAAAATTGCAAAGAAAATAGATTCACATAATTTGCTTTGATTTCACATCAGCTTTGATTTCACTGTCTCAAGGTGCTTTCAAATTTTATCCCAACTGTTCACAGAATTAGTTCAAATGCTCTTTGCTGTGCTTTCAGTTGAATGCTTCTGTTGAAAATTCAGCATGACAGAAAAGTAAACAAAAAGGAATTATTTTGGAAATAAAAGTGCAAACAAAACCAGTGATTTCTCAACACCATATTTTGTGAACAATACCTCCATCATAAAAATATTTTTAAAAGCCACCCTCTCATCAGATGAGTGCCAAGGAGCTACCAGCTACCTCTTGCCCATGGTACTGCTCAAAAAATACTATAATGTTACTGGCTATAGGCCCAATCCTCCATTTTAAAGACAACCCCATGGCTGGTGGTGGGATGCTGCTGCACTTTTGCTGCTCTATTCCAGTTTTTTCCAACACCCAGCAGAGGAAAAGTATTTCAATGTTCAGACTTTCCTCAGTGTTGAACACAACTCGGAAGACCAGCAGTATAACTGGAGCATTGGTGGCAGTATTTATCAGTGTATAATCCTCTGTAGTCAGGTCCAAATCTCATAATGCATAAAGGCATCAGAGGGCACTGGTTTTGCTTTTCCCAAGAGTCAAATGTTTTGTTCCTAAAGCAAACATTAAAAAAAAAAAAAGAAAAAGAAAAAGAAAAAAAAAAAGAGAACATATATAATGATCCCATTCCCACAGGCCAGATTTTATTCTCATTTGCTCTAAAACCAGGAACATCAATAAAGTGGCACCAGTCCGACTGTGCTTAGAATCAAATTTCTAACCTTGGGCTTTCAGATAGCTCACAGCATTGAAATAATGCGGTGGTAACATCAGGTTAAATCCTGTCTCACTCAATTTTGCCAGACTATTTTCCATCACCTTCAGTGGGGCCAGGATTCCACACAGAATATTTTGCTTTCTTTAGGAGAAGAATTTGCAGTCACTCATCTGAAGGAAAGTACACTAACTTGCTGAAAGTACTGCCTGTGCCGAGCACAGAAACACCAACAGGAAACAATTGGCTGCATTAATCTTCACTGTTGGTTTTTGAAGTAAAATTGCAGAGAGTTTTTTCCTCTGACTTTACTTCTCATCTTTGGAACAACCTAGACGTGCTTTAAACCTAATCCGTGTGCAGAACAGGGTTAAAATATAAAATATCACAAACCCAAATCCCTACACCGAGAGACCGGGGACTTGGGGAGTGAAACTGCTAAACGCCTCTTGTCAGTCTAGAAACTACTCCATGGCTAAACCTGCTCATTTCAGAGATTTATTTTGCTAGAAAGGATTTTAATCTTCACATTTCAGTTCCTCAGAGGAGGCAAAAACCTTCCAAGTGCGGAGTCTGCAGCAGCGGTGAATCAACTATTGTAATACACTGCCTCTTAAAATACTTCAGGGTAGTCAGGCATTAGGAAGGCTCCTATTTTGTGTGAACTGATCAAATACAGATGTTGCCAAAGAGTTGACCTTATTGACCGTGACTTAACTGGAGATTGAATGGCAGACAGACGGTCAGTAGTAGGGTGAAACTATGTTTTGGCGGTAGGGTGTAAATGTATATACAGTTTACAGGATGTGAATGACACCCAGCAAACATCTGTTCTATTGATAAATACTTGTTTTACTTCCAAAAATTTTTATCCCAGGGAAACATTATGTGTGTGTATATATATATATATATATGTATACACATATGTATGTATAAAACACATTCTGCCCAATATTGTTAGGTGTCTTGTGTGCATGTCGTGGTCCTGGAAAATCCTTGAAATAGAAAAATATTTTAAAATGGTACTAACTTTTCTTTCTTCCTGCAGCATCAGATTTCATATAAAACTCATCAGCTGAGCTGAGTATTAGTCTTGATCAATGGCAGGAAACCAGGGGATCAAATGTTAATAAATCAGAAACAGATACCTCCACTTGAGCAGAGATATATCACCAACCTGAAAAATAGGGCAAATTATTTGACAAATTTTATATGCATATACCTAGAGGAAAAAAAAGCTTTTCATAAGATTCCTTGAAAGCCGAAACAAAGGACAAATGTGGAGAAAAAGTAACCTAACAAAGTAATAGACATAGAACATGAAGTCAAAGAGTCCTAAACCCACCTCTGTTTTCTTTTGGATTGACATAATAAAAAAAAGATTAAATGAAAAGGTTTTTGCTAATACAAAACCAACATATTTCTATTTGCAAATTAGCTCTGTCCTACTGCTGTGTGCTCCTTGGGTGAGGGTAGCACAGTAACAGACTAAGCCTGGTTTAGTGTGTCCTTACCTTTTCTCAAGAGCTAAATAGTACTATCACAATTACAGCAAAAAACGTACATCAGGTCTGAAGTGCTCAGAGAGACACAGAGAGAGCTTGGAAACTTGTATAGGCACAAGGACCATCTGTTACTTTAATATTTTTAAGGTGTGATACTTAACTCTGTTAGCCCAAAGTTCCTTATATTAATTTCAGACAAGTACCCTTGGAGTGTGGTCCTCTCTTCAAATTGAAACTATTTGCTCCTGTGCATAACCTACTAAATTTAATTAGAAAATCCTGGTAGGCCAGCAGGACAGAATTTCCCTTCCTTCCTATTTTCCCCTTCCACAATATATCACCTGGAGTAATTAGGACCGGCGAGGGATCATCTTCACTGGATTAACCTTAACTAAATTGTATGCATTCAACATGTGCTCTTTTGATTAACTTGAGCCTGGACTGCTGCCTGTGGTACACCCACCTTGTAATTCTACACACTTAATTAATTTCAGATGAACCGCGAAAAGGATAAGCTGAATTCTCCAATTAATAAACTGATATTAGTTAATGTATTTTAGCTTAACTTTTAATTTTCTTCCTATGTAGGGATAGGAAAAACATAAAATAGGAGAGGGGTGGAAGGGAACAAGCTTTGCCAACAAGCTTGTAACGACTTTTCAGGGCCTGATCCTGCAGCAGTCTAAGCAGATAACTTTCTCCCCAACAAACAGAGGATTTCTGGCAAAAGGATCAGTCCCTACATTTAAAGTATAAAATGCAATAGGCAGAAACAGGATTTTTTTTTTCTCTTTCAAAATGATAAATAAGGATTATTTAAAACCTCCTCACCTTAACTCAGTTTTCCATATGGTTTCACTCATGCGTGGGTTTTCCTCCTTATTAAAAAAAATACTATAATGTCACTGGCTATGGGCCCAATCCTCCAGGCCTGAGTCCCACAGGCTAAGGCTATTTTTCTCTTCCCTACTGTCATGGGGAGCTGCCTAACAGCCCCATTCTAGAAGCATTTGCCCAGATAAGTAACTTTGACAAACTTACATGCCCTTGTGAATTCAATAGTATTTATCAGAGGAACTGAATTACTCATGTTGAAAAATATCTGTGGGAATAGATCCTAAAAATGTTACTGAAAACACAGAGAAACATCCAAAGAAGGACATGAGAGAAAGACTTCTTCCTAGTTCTTTTTGAACAGAATTAATTAATTCTGTTACTAATTATTAAGCAGGGCTCTTCATCTTCTCTGAGCGAATTGCAGTGAATATTCAGTTTCTTGTTTTTAATGTGTAGCTCTGCTGAAATTTCTCTCCAGCATTGGTATGTGTGGTTTCAGTAAAATTGATAGGATTAAAGTGAAATCTGCATAAAAGTATTTTGCTGAAATGAAGATTGGCTATTCAGTCTCTTACAGGATTGAGTGAATTTTGAGTGAAAGCAAAATAAAGTTCACAGAAAACAAGATATATACAGTCAGATGTGGTTTTTAAATTAATTCTGTCTCTGTAAAATCATTCACTGTTTTTCCTCTCCAGAAATCAATGTTCTAACAAATGCTGCCAGAAAAATATAACAAATATTAGCTACATAATTCTATTGGAGGTATTTCTAAGGTAGATATCAACAAGCTGTTTGTATATGATTTATATTGACTGCCAGTACTTGGTTTTTCTACTAATAGGAATAACAAAACCAAATAACTATAAGCAATAAGATGGCCTAGCAAGACTTTTTGTTTCCCAATTACTATTTGATTACTTCATCAAGTCATCAAGTGGTATTTGAACATTTGTCTGCTATTAAGAGATAGTAAATTATATGCTGATTATTTGATTGATAATCTTTCAAAAATCACAGGAAATTTATTAGGTAGGAACATTATACAATTATTTTCAAACATCTAAATAGTTAATAAGCCTTTGTCTCTCTGCAAAAGGTGTTTAGACACCTTAATCACTTCAGTAATCTCCCAATTCTTGTGGACACCTTCGACAGCTTTACCTCCCACCCGTAATTCTTTAAAAAGAAATCAGACAACAGTTTGAATAGCAAAATCCCTTATGAGAAGGGAGGAAGTAATGATATAAAGTCTTAAAGTAAAGTTGTCAGTATTTTGGGTAATTTTAAAACTAAGCAACATGCAATTCCTGCCAAATTTCCACCATATTTCTTTTGATAGAATGAAAAAAAAAAAAACAAACTTACATTTTAAGTGTCTGTTTACAAACACCTGGGAAAATTGAAAAAATGCTCTTGATATAAAAAAAAGCAACTGAGAGGGCAGAAAATAAAGGGTTGCTTAATACTGACTTACCTTGTAGCCAGTCAGTGTGCGAGATCTTCTGGCTGAATACATTGTTTTTATTAGTGTCAGGTACTTGATTTAAAGTGAGACCCCATCACCTTCCAGAGAGAGATTTTTCCTGGAGTACATGCACATATCTATTTATCTATTGAGTGTGAGTGTGTATATACACACACCTAGCAGCAGGCCTGGTTAGTGTCGGCTTGACTGAGAGAGGATGTTAGTAATTACTATTTCTCTAAACACTACTTTAGCATAGATTAGTGTATCAGCTGGCTTCTGCTGCCAGAGTACCCGTGCTGCCTACTGGGAGTGGCTGCAAAGCCAAAAGCCCAAGTAAGAGCCATTTCCATCTCCAAGGAGCTCAGTGGATTTTGCTGTTGATTCCTGAGAATGGGATTGTGCAAAGCCAAAAGCCCAAGTAAGAGCCATTTCCATCTCCAAGGAGCTCAGTGGATTTTGCTGTTGATTCCTGAGAATGGGATTGTGCTTAGCTGTCTCTCAGGGTGTCCATGGCCAGCAGGGAACATCTTTGGGCAGTGCTGTGTGAGAAAGCCCAGGACTGGTGCAGGACACAGGCTGGCTGCTGGACTGGTGTGTGCCAGATGGGAGAGACTGGAGCCTTACCCACATTGCTTATGCCCACTGAGCCAGAGCAGTTGGTCACAGAGGAGAAATTAAGCTTTGGATGATGCTGAGAACAGCACTAGCCGCAGTTCTGTAGGACCTGGAACTTTCCCCACACCTGCACAGGGATGCTTTTGCAATGGACTTTCTCTGCTTCCCCATTCCTTTCTTGTGAATGTGTTTTCCAAGGGTCACCCTGAAACAACAAATGCAATCTAGCAGCTGATGTTAATCTAGCAACTGATGCTGTAAACTCTTACACAACTATTTTTCCCTTTTGCAGGCAACATTTCTGCTGTTTTACAAACAGATCAAGTGAAGATCTCTTGAATTGACACTAAGACAAAAAACAGCCTGTGTGCCTTAGCAGTAGAATGAGTCCATATTAAGAAGAGCTTCTGGTCTTATATTTTATGAGCCCAATAAATCACAAGCATTAAGGAAAAATAGGATATTGCTGTTTCATGCGTGTCTGCAACACAGAAATTTTCTCATGCAACACTGAGAAAAAAAAAGTAAATTTTCCCCTCACATTTATTATTTAGTAGNGCAGAAATTTTCTCATGCAACACTAACTGAGAAAAAAAAAAGTAAATTTTCCCCTCACATTTATTATTTAGTAGTTAGATCACTTTTGAATCTCTCTCAGCTCCAAAGAGCTCCTTGAAACAACAGGTTTGAGGTTTTTGTTTTGTTTCATGTTGTGGGGGTTTTTTTCTAATATTTGTGTGGTCTCTATAATACCTTTCCCATGAAAAGGTAAAGCTTGCCTGGTGATGTGTTACACAACATTCTCTTTTCTCATGTACTCTATGTGTGTTGATTTTCTAAAACAGCTCTTGAAACTCTTCTTTAAGTGCTTGAGAGGCTTCCACAGTATATCACCAGCTGGAATGTTATTAATGTTTAATTTTTACCTTGAAGTATTCTAACATCAAATCATTAATCTCTATTGTTCAGTTTTGACTACAGTATTATGAAACAGTCTATTAAGTAAAAAAGAGACCTAGGGAATGTGTAAAAAGGCACAGTATTATTCTGATGACAGCTTCCTGGTGGTCCATCATATATAAAACTAGCTATTAGGAATATGTTTCAAACTGGCACCATAACACATATTTCATAGTTGTTAAATTTAATTGTATAAATAGTTACTGACTGTATTTGGACAGTTTTTAAAAAGTGAATGTGCAATATATCACTCCATGAAAAACATTCATAGAACATCCTCAACAACCACAGCTAGGAAACAACCTTCATTTTTTGTCAATAGTATCTACAGCAATTAGCTCTGATATTGAGCAAAATTAGAACTTGATCCTTCAAGCATTTATACACTTGAGTAGTCCCACAGGGACCAATCAATATCCTCTGTAGTCATGGAAATATTCGCATGCATATGGTCAATCACAAGCATACATTTTTCAAGAATAGGATGTTTTTTCTAACAGTGAACCATTTTTAGGGTTCAGTCCTGGTTTCTCTAAATTTTGGTAAAACAACTCATTTTAGCCAGTGTAGGCTTTTGAGTAAGTGCAAAATAAATTCTGAAAACATTAAACATATTTCTCCTTTTAGCGCAGTGACTGCTCTTAACATTAAACCCTCTGCTTGACATGAATAACCACCCAGCAGGGTGCTACAGAACCCAGGATAACTCAGGCATAAAGTGCTTTTTCTGCAGCCTACATGGTTCTTTCAATATTGACACACATTCTGCATACTTTCAGTTGTTTTCTTAAAAGTGAATCTAATGCCTTGGTTAGGTGCAGAGTATTCTTGCATTGGCAAGAGCCAGTGCCATGCAGTGCCTTTTGCAGTAGACATTTCTAAGCAGTAATACCATTGGTACTATTTATTGAATGACTTCCACCAAAGGTAGAAGAAAGATAAAGCTGCTGCTTTCAATTATGCAATCAAGAATGTAAAAAAGCAAAGATTGTAGATCTCATACGGAAATAATTACATTTGATAAACTGTGTCAAACAACAATAGTGCTTGTGCTAATCACATTTTAGAAGGCTGCTGTTGTAGTTGATTTTGCTATAAAATGGAAAACAGTGAATTATAAAGTCCACTGACCTATCCCAAACTGTCCTGCTTAATCAACTCAGTTCTAAATAATTGTTGGCTTAGACAGTAATCCAGTATGCTAGTTCCACCAGATTCTCTGCCATCACTATTTGAGAAATCAATATTGAAGCTAAATCACACTCCTACTAAGGATTCTGCATTAATGACAACCTGACACCCACCCTGCTATCAGACCTTGAGGATTGCCTGAAGTTCATCACTTGCACTCACAGCTATAAAGATCAAAGCTACAGCTTTTGTTAAGAGACTCCCTCTTCATAGACGTTTCAACTCTCTGTGGCAGGTAGGGGCTGAGAACTTCCAGCTCCGGGTGCTGTTGAGAACAGAGCACTCTGAGAATCTTTCAGTCACATCACCACATCTGCTGAGTTGTCTCCCCTCCCTCCTTCCCCTTTCTCCCTGGTCCTGCCCTCTTCCAGTGGGGATCCCCAGCCCTGCCTACTTAAACAAAAGCAATCCCCATCCTGCCCACCTGCCCCTCCTGGCCCCAGGCAGGTCAGCCTGTGCCATTCCCAGCTCCAGAGCAGCAGGCACTGCCACCTCCCCTGCCATGGCAGGGACAGGCAGCACGTGTACAAGTACGATGAATGGTCTGTGTGGTGTGGGCTCCAAAGCCCTTGCAAATGTCACCACTAATCTCTAAATCAGGGCAGCATAAGAGAACAGCCTGACTACAAAGCCAGCAAGGAACAAACATGTTTAAATATCAGTAGGAAACTGCTGTATAATTGCTCACGGAAATTGACAGCTAGTGAATTAATCAACATGAATCTACTACTAAGCAAGAAGTAGCAATCAGATGATCTTCACAAATTACAAGAGGAGGTTTCTCTCTCTCATTACTTCTCCTTGAATGACTGTTTGAGACAGCATGAAACTCTTTGTCTGTTATCCTAATTAGATTCTCCAATCTTATAAAAGACACTACTTCTGAGAGAAAGCCATGTGTATAAAATAAACCCATTAATTTTTGTCCAGTACAGATAATCACCAAAATAGTTATACCTTTGTAAAGCCATTAAAAAGCATTCATGGAAGATTAAAGCTAGAAGATATTAATAGTTCAAGATACCAGAATATCACATCTTTTCAGTTCGCTATTTTAGCAAACAAAAAAAGTGTCTCAACACAATTTTAACTCACATTCTTATTTTCCAGAAGTTTTGGTTTTGCTTTTTTCCCTTACCATTTCCTATAAACAGATATATTATAAGTAACATACTTACACTTCAGGAATGTCTTCATTTTTATCCTGGCATTCACATCTGTCCCTGTTTAATGCTCTGCTGGTGGTCTGGCTCCATGGTATGCCCACTGCAGTGTTCATCTTAAACAATATTTACATTGATTAGGGACCCTGGTGCACCAGAGGCACTTACTAGAAAATGAACACAATGCCCTGGGATAACAGCAAACATCTAAATGTCTTATTTTGAACTTCTTTTTGAATTTATTGTTTAAGTGTATAAACAGTGTCAAAATGGAAAGTTGGTGGAGAAGGACACTGTGTGAATGCATAATATAAAAATCTGTGTGGAAAATGTGTAGCTGATAAACATGTAAGGAATGGACACAGTGATGTATTTTTATTCAAGTTATAGTAGTATGTGTTGCAAATCTGAACATTTTCTTCTACATGTATGCCCACTAAAATTCTTTCCTGACACTAAAATCTTATAAGCTTATAAGTAATACTTTCCTGGAGTAGGAAAAGCACATTTGTAAAAAAACCCCAACAAATCTATGGCAGAATTCAATATTTTGCCTTACATTGCATAACACGTCGGTGCAAAACGAGAGTTTAAACTTACATTTTGTTCTGAATGTGAAGAGTACCATAGGGATATAAAGATTTTTTTCAGATTGAGGGCCTGAGCGGCTAAATTTGGAAATATTCCAGCTGAGTGGTACTATGGAAAGCCATGACAAAGGTCTTGTGAAAGTAGGCTGAAAAATCAGGGAGTAGCTTGAGCAAATTGCTTAAAGCAGTTTTAGTATGGGACCCCAGAACTCCAATTGGGATATTATTCATCAGATCACTGAAGAATAGGAAGCACAGACCTAGTGAGGTGCAACTGCACAGACTAAGAGAATGCTTGAAAAATTGCTATTTTTGGTCTCCCAAAAATCTAGAATTTTCATATCTGCCGACAGAAAAATGTAAATGTTACTGTGTGTGAGCACAGTTTGGGTGTTCAGAAGCACTTGGAGCATAAGCAGAGTAACAATCTGCAAGGAGTCAGGGAAAACGGGTGTCAAATGAGTGTTGTGAAGCTCAGAATTGGTTCATGGATTTTCTCTCCTCCATCATCAGTTTCTGTATCCAGTTGCAGCCTGCAAGGAGAAAGTGAGCTGGAAGAGAGAATTACAAGGATCATATGTGTCTTCATGTTCCAGGTTGCTGAGGGGCTTCATGCTCATACTGAGAGCAGCCACTTTTCTGGGACCTCACAAGCAAGAATAGTGTGTGATCTGAGAGGAAAGGCTGAAGCTATGAAATCCAAGCCCTTCACTCCAACCTGAGCTCAAGGAGAGCATTTGTCCTCCGTGTGCCGTGCCACAGATGTCAGAGAGCTCCAGTAACTTTAAAGTGGACAGAGAGCAAGGAGGAGCTAATCCATCATTGTAATTGGGGTATCATATATGAGAGATGGTGGTGGTACCCAAAAGCATTAGCAAAGTCTGTCTTCTTACTCTGGCTCAGAATAGCAGTTTCTGTCTTTCCATGAAAATTTGCTGAAGCAGTTGATGTGCCACAGAATTTTGCTCCCATTAAGAGAGACATTCTCTTTCCAGCTTTCTCCTTGGTTCAGAAAGGGTTTGAGGTGACCAGAGAAGGTGTTGTGAAAATTCTTAGCTGAGAACCATGATAATAGGTAACACACAGTCCTTTTTAAAGTCAGCTTATGGATTTGCTTTTATGCATACAAACTATTTGTGTATGTGCATGTGCTTGTACTTGCTCAAATCTGCACAAAAGCTGATCAATAAATATACAACTACCTTAGCAAAGCTCTTGTGCTGATTTATTAGCTGAAGAGTAACATGCTGCTCCTTACTAAAATGTTGTGGATGATGATGGAGAGGGAGATAATCTATTTTCAGCAAAAGATGGGAAAGCACCCCTCTGAAAAATATCCTTTTGAACTAAATCATGCTCTCATATTTTTTAGTCTCTGAACCCTGTATGTAGCACATGAACGATCCAAATACTTGGGGATGGGAAAGAGCAGTCATTAAACACTGGGAATCAAAAGGAAGTTTACAGGTACAAAATGTCACTTTACTGCGGCATACGAGTAAAAAAAATCTGCCTGAAAAAAGTGATTGATTCCGACATATGTGGAGTAGGTATAAGCAAATAAAAAGTGATCCCTCTAAATCTTGTTTTGCAACATGTGCAGAATAATGCAAGCTGTATATTTAAGATGCAACCTGAATTAAATATGGTTGTGTTCAATCTGTCTGTGAAATGAGATCTACTCCTACTTTTTTATGTCACAGGAGTTCCCTAGGACTGTTTTATGAACTCCTTCTAGTTTATTTTTAATATTAAAAGATGGAAAAAGGCCTCTTTCTGTTTCGCTGTTCTCTACCAGTGAGTCATGGGTCCCTTGCTGCTCCGAGAGGAAAGTAGTTTTAGTAATTCTGGAAATAAACTTACTGCTGAGTCAGCAGCGCAACAGAAAATGACGAGTTTCAAATTAAGAAATACATTAGAAATAAGAAGTAATGGTGTATCTCTCAGCCTCCCCCGCTAGAATTGGCTGGTGCGTCAGGAACTGATTTAGCAAGTGCCACATGTACTGGGCATGAGAAAGGTACATTGGCAGGATGAAAAATCAGGTTCATTTAATGGGAAAGAGGATAAAAGAAACTGAGGCAAAATGCAGGGTCAAGTTGGAAGTGGCCCTAAATATTTTACTGACCATGGCACACCACCCTGAAATGCTTAAATGTATCCCTAAAGCAGCTCAATATGAAGAGATTTTTGCTTTCAGTTTTCTCTGCTAAGGGTTTTCAAACAAGCAATTTTAACAGCATTTCTAAGTCAGTGCATACTTACAGATAAACCACTGGGATTTTGCTACTCTGTTTATCTGGGATTCTAGATTTTACAGAGAAAATAATTGGAAACAAAACATTTCCCAGCAATCAGTCTACTCTCTCTGATTTGCTAAACATGTCCATATGTAGTTATTGCTTGTATTTGGAAGATTGGTAGCAGTTTTATAGGAGAAATATGCTAAACTGCAAATTCAAGTAGTCATTTGCCAATCATAGGAGGAAGCCTTTGTAATTTTTTTTTTTTTTTGTAAAGGGAACTCGGGAATTTAATGTTACTTATACCCTAATATTGAATCACATTTTAAATGTCATAATTAAAGTGTTAAAGTAATACAATCAATTTTTCTAACAGTACTCAATACCTTGCTGTGGAGGAGAAAACCGGTGCATTCTTTCCCTCTGCACCTTTGGACCTGATTCTGCCCTGTCAATTGCCCACAGATCACCTCGGAAGCCACCACTGCGACGGCACCAACCCTTTGTGTTATCTGAAATCTGAAAGAGCTTTTGCCAGTGGCCTGTTTTGACAAAATTCAAAGGCTAGTGAAACAAATATGAATCCTAAGACTGATTTCAATTTAATCTGAATTTGAGTAATTAAAAAAAAAAAAAGAAGAAGCCTCTGATAGGCAGAATTTCTTAAAATATTGTGGTTCTTCAACTATAACTGCTGTTCAGCCAAGCTAAATGCTCCATATTTGCATGAAATCTCTCCTGACTGTACAGAAGCTCTTGACTGGAATCTTTCACTGTCTATATTTGTTTCTTTTCTGTCTTTAAATAACTCACTAAAGAGCAGACCTGAGGCTTACTGAAGTTTTCTACAAATACATAAATATTTCCCACTAGTAATAACATGGTACTAAATATTGAAATGACTTTACATTAAAAGTGTCACTGTGACTTACGCTACAAAATTTTTGCAGAGGAGGAGAAAATATTAGTACTAAATAATGTGCTTGCTAAATAATTTTACACAAAGAGCACTTAAGATTATAGCTTAGAAATTTAACAGTAATATTTCTCAGGACTTTTTACTAGCAAGTGTCACTATGAAAGATAATGAAAAAACTTACTGTAAAACCTCTGAATCCTTTTTGTTTTCTTTCCTTCTCTCTTGCTGTAGCGTGAATATGTGCTGAAAAGTCAGAATTGCGCAGAAGAAAAATATTCCAAGACACTGTAAATGCGCCTTTCCCTTTCTCTCAGCCCGAGGGAACACTGACTATTTCAATAATCGGTGTGAACTTTTCGGTTATGATTTCTGTTTCCTTTCTCTGTTTCTCCCTCCCTCTCAACTTTTTTCCACCATCGTATGAGTGTTTTCTCAATAAAGGAAGTAGAAGAGCAGCGTGACAGCATTTATTGAAAGAAAATACAAAATGTGTATTCAAATGAGAGAGACTTTTAAAAGAAAATACGAGGCGGGAATTACAGTCTTAAGAGAGGGGCGGAAAGATGGCAAATACTACAGGAGAGCAAATTATAAATACTGAGCTTTTGCTCAGCATGAAAAGCAGCACCTATAGAGAATAAATTCCATGCATTCTACTTTCATCCCAGCTTCACTGGGGATCAGTGCTCTGACTGGAATAACTGTGAATTATCGTCAGTATAATGGAATCCTGCAATTTACCAAAAGGAGCAGGAAAAATGGACTTTCGCTAGAACTTTCATACTTTTCACTCAATCTTCACTAGTCAGACATATGGACTATGTTAGCACTTCGGGTTACTGGCCCAAAGTCAACATCGAAAATTAATTTCCCAGAAATACAGAAATTGCCATTTTTCACACCTTAGGTAAGGAAGGCCAAAACAAGTAAAGTTAAAAGCATTCAAATGCTAGTTTTGAATCTGTTGATTTCCTCTGAAATAGCGGCTATACCAGGATGACAGAAATTTGTGTATACAGAGGCATGTGACCCATCGCAAACCTGGTTATAATTACAGATTTCAAAACAGTATCTAATAAGCTGAGACCCAGACAGCAGTGCACAGCAGTGGAACACGTCCAGTATTCATTAAAGATGTCCAATCTAGAAGTCCAGGGTTTAAAGACAGTTTTCAGACACAATTTTCCCACTTGTCTCAGGAATAAGGTAGAATAGCAAAAACAGAGGTAATAAAACGTGGTCAACCTCAATGACTTGGCATGCATTCTTGGCAATAGAAAAATAGAGAGACCACAGCTTAGCTCTGAGAGTGAACTTGCAACACCCTGAATTTTGCATCCTTTTTTTTTCCTGTGGCTGTTTTTGTTGGACCAAAAAAATAATCCATTTGCCCATATTTTCAAAGATGACACACCAAAACCCTCAACTACCATAAAAATACACTTAAATGCACCACTGTCTCTGGGAAATAGCACTTTTCTCTCTGGGAATTATTTTGATTCACCAATTGTCACAAAAACTGGAAAGGTACATTGATATGCAGTAAAGATGGAAGAAGAATTATGGCATAGACGGATAAAATCATGATCCTTTACTTGGCTTTTCTGTTATGGGTTTTGGGCCCATATGAGAACACCTCTGGCCAGGTTGCCTGCAGTGTCTGAACCTGTAAACTCTGGATTTAAAATAAGGCTCTTGGAGGTAAAAGGTGAAGCCCATTATGAATAGACAGAGCAGACTTGCAAAATTCCATATCTGCTATTGCCACAAAGAGGGAACATGTCCCAGTGCCAGAGTGGGAAATATCCGGATTAACTATCCAGCCTATGGTTGCCAAAATGAGAACCAAAAGTGCAGTCTGTGAGTACAACCATACACAATCATCCAGATGAGCTTTTACCTTTGGGTTTCATATTTGTAATAACTTGCCCAAATGTCAGTATAATTTACAGTAATAAAGCCATGTGCATTTGCTATTATATAGTCTTTTAAAAAAAAGGCATCTTGGACACATGGCAATGGTAAACATTTCCTCCAAATGGTGCTTATTCGTAGGGAAAAAAACCTCTTGTTCTAACAGACAGGCATTTTCTGATGAAAGGGTCTTTTGCAGATGTACCTCTCATTGAAAAATATCCTGTTTGATGCCTGTGAAAAAACCAAGGATACCTGTTTAGGAGACTGATGTCCCTCTATTACACATCTATAGTGCAAAAAACACTAAGGAGATTGTGACTTTAAAAGAACGAGTTTCATTGTTTGGCTTCAGCGCAGTGTGAGAAGGATGCAGAGGGTGAAATCTCTGGATCATATACCAAAATAAACACTTCAAATCTAATATACACACACAAAGAATTGTTAAAGTCTAACATTCCCTAACCTAATATAAATTTTGGTACAACTTAATCTGTTAGAAACAAAAAAAATAATCACCACGCTTATAATATGTAATCTCTTAAATTGATTGGAAATATTTCTCTGGACGGTGCAATTTCTGGCTTCTGAAGGTAATCTGTATCATTCTGATCCACACTCAGAGCCAGGACTGTAGGTACCAGTCCTGTGACATGATGGTCTTACTCTTATGCTTGAAGACCAGAGGTCTTTTCCAGTCAAGCACGGCACAGGATTGAGAGCAGAGGCCACGATGATGTGTAGGTGCAGAGAGAACCACTCAGCACCTCAAGAGGTCAGATTGCAATGCCCTGCAGCCAGCACAGCAGGGTCAAACACAGTAAAAATAAGATTTTCCACCCCCGCCCCTCAAAAAATTTAAAAAATAGTAAAAAATAAAAAAGTGTGACTCACTTTCACTGAAGTTTAGACATGTCAAGGAACTAAAGCCATTTGGGTCCTCACTATAGAGCTACCGTGGCAATATCTCGAAATTTTCCCTCAAAAGCAGATCAGAATCTTAGCCAGGTTTCTGGAGCAAAGCATGAAATCTGTCAAAGTAAATAGCTTCCCATTTCCCCCTGTTTCACAGCAGCTTCCTTCTTCTTGTGCTGGAGTCCTGGGGACCCAGGGACAACTGAGGCTGTCTGCCTCCCGCTGCGTGCCTGTCCAGCTCTGCCCTTGCATGGCAAAGGTCCATGGGGATTTGGCAATTTGCTCGCTCTGACAAGATGAATATCTCAATTACAAATTCTCACCAAGTAGCTAGATAACTTTGGGGGTATTTTTGTTCCTTGGTTTGTACTGAAGGAAGTTTAAGGAAAGAAGAGATTGAGACAGAGAGACATGAAGGCAGACCAATGCTCGCAGTTATCAGGCAGGGCTTTGTTGCTGAAATAAGCCCCACTTTTAAAGTGCATAGCTTGTATTTTAACAGCTAGTGAAGTTTTCCTCAAACTGAAAGAAAAACTCCTGGGTATCTTCCAGAAAATTTGTTTTTGCTGTCCCCCACCTATGATCTCTTGAGCTTATTCTCATCAGAGGTAACAGCAGCCTGCCTTTTCCATTCTTCCAGCTCCTCTGGCATCTGTTCCTCTCCCCCACTGCTGACATACAAGATTGAACTAGTGCATGAGAATACAGGGTGTTTGCTTTCAAACAGGAAGAAAAAAGGACAGGGTCCATATGGGGTACGAATTTACCCATGGGTTCCTTGTATGACTAAGTGTGACTATGTACCATCCGAACTTCCCCTTGAAAATACGACACGGATGGAGGCTCTTGAATACATTCATGCTTGAAATGAATTCAAGCAACACTGTGCTAAAGGGCAAGGAGTGCTTGGTTTCAGAGAGAGGTCAGACTCTCCTGCTATCCCAAGATGTCATAAGGAACAACTAAAAATAACTGCCAGGAGTGGATTCCTCATTTGCTGTGAGTACCAATTAAGTGGGACTCGGCTTGGCTTAGGTCATGTATTGATGGTGCTGAATGTAAACGCAGCCAGGCTCTTGCATCCCCCCCTCCTGAGGAGGCTGAGGGATGGGCAGACCCCTCCAGCTGTGCTGTGCATATGCCTCCCTTCACTCTTCCTGCTACAGATTGATGCTTCCAGTGAGCACTGGTACAGGGATGGATGGCATCCAGAATGACTCATAACAAAGAGCATATGGCAGGACTAGATGTAGCAATCTAACATCTGTTGCACTGCTTATTATTAACATTTCTCACTTCTCTTGGAGCTAGTAACCAAAACCAATAAATATCATCTTCGCAAATCCTACCTGAGGAAATCCCATATCCTCTTGGTTTTTCACCACTAATTGTGTTCAGTGCAAAAAATGAGAATTATTTTATTCTTTAGGCATTTTAAGCAATGCAAAATTCTCTCACTCAGAGCTGTTCAAAAAAGCTACAGTAAACAATAACTTGTCTTTTAGTTTATTCATGTCCTAAAGATTTAAGTGACTCCTATTCCACATCTCAAAAACTGAAGTTTTGTTGTTGCTGCACTAAGGTGAAGGGGATGAGTTAAAAATGAACAGGATGAAAAAGCATATTCCAAAAAAGTAAATACAGCATCAATTCATTGTATAGTCTCCCTTACAGTATGGTAGCAGCAGATGTA
Source organism: Pycnonotus jocosus (assembly GCA_013400435.1). Taxonomy (NCBI): domain Eukaryota; kingdom Metazoa; phylum Chordata; class Aves; order Passeriformes; family Pycnonotidae; genus Pycnonotus; species Pycnonotus jocosus. Next base: position 111,328 of record VWYP01009385.1, read on the forward strand.
CCTAACAAAGGAACCATTCCTGAAGGAAGTAAGAATTACCTCTATTTAATTATCTTTGTCTCAGATCACTTTTTTTTTTTTTCACAGAGAAGTGGGACTGCAAGTGCAGACACATAAAAGATGGAAAATTAGCTGATGAAGCAGCATGTCCACTTTGCAAAAGATTCACTGAGTGAGGACATGAAATATAGTGGGCAGTCCCTCTCAAACAGAGATTAAACCATGTATCAAAACTAACACTTTGACCATAAAAAGGTATCCAAAAAACAGTGTTGTGACTGGATGATCTAAGTTACTCCCTTTCAGCCGAGAGATGGAAATAGTTGCCAACAAAAATGTTAGGATTTGACAAGACTTGGCAAATTGCTGGGATATAAAATCATGTTTTGTGAGTTATAAGGCCTTCCAGGAGATGTGACAAATCCTGAAAAAGGGTGGAAAAGCATGCACAGCCCACAGAAACTTACTCCCTTTTCATGGACCTGCCAAAAGAAAGGAAATATGAAAAAAAAAGTGCACAAGAGACCTGCCAGTGCCAGACTTACCATTTCATTTAATAAGCACACTTCATAAAATGTTGAAAAAAATTATTGTAATAAAGACTATGCATATTATTATAAACAGTGACTAGTTCAGAAAGCAAAAGTGTTAAATTTTTGCCCTGGAGACAGAGAAGTTATTGATATTGGGATCAAATGTCCTAACCCAAAGAGTCACAACTAAAAAAGAATTAGAATCCCATTAGTGGTTATCTCTATTATGGATAATTTTCCTCCTTCCCTATCCCTTAAAAACTAATCATTGTTGATATTCCAAACGTTAATGGTAATGATGGGAGCCATTGACCGCCATTGTCCCAACTCTTCCCAGAGTGAATGAAAGCTAGAGGTGTGCAGAGCAGACCTGGAAGAGGAGCAAGAAAATCACTCTGAGGTGTGTGAGGTATTAGATGTTGCCCTTCATCTGATCAGTTGTTCATAACAGGCAGGAGTGGGAAAGTGGGAATCAATTTTGTACAGAGCACGAGAGTGACCGAGGAGAGAAAGCAGCCCTTCATGGAGCCTGTGAACCCCCTGAAGATTTAAACCACAACAAACCTGTAGTAACTCTCCCTGACTCCTTGTGCACATTGTGCACTCATGGTTTTAATAGGATTTCATCCCTGTTGCTGGCATGAGCGAAGTGAGCCCGTGACCCAGGCAGAGCAAACACCCTCTGCAGAGCTGCCCGAGCAGAAGGGAAGGATGACGTGAGCACTGGGTGGACCCAGGAGCAGTGAGACAGCTCTAAGAAGGGGATGAACATGAGAACAACTTTTTGTGGCTGAAATAGCTTAGCAGACTATGAAAAAGCCTCACAACAAAAACAATGCCCAAGATCCTCACTTTGGAAATTTAAACCTGAAAGCTTGTTACTCAGAGCAATTCAGTCACGGGAAGAGGTTGTAGCGGATGTAGCATTGGTTTAGTACCATTTCTAGCAGCTTCCACCGTGCTATCCATAATTTCTTTGGGGCTCAAATGCAGAGGAACTTGTCTTAAATAATAAACAAATTTAATGGAACACTTCAAAACTGATAAAGTACAATATTTATTAGCAGAGATTCTGCAGTTTAAAAGCCTTTAAGTAAAATGGAACTAATTGCTAAAAAACTTTTCCTTCCTTTGCTTTTTAAAAACATGTCTCCTTTAATTTCCTGAGGTAAAATGTGACATTTAGAATATAAGGTTGCTCATAATTAACCATTCTAACATACATAGTGATGGAATTTGTTCTAAAATATTGCCCTCTGTGACTGCCTCATGGGATACACATCCTGTTTTCCAGACAGTAACAGGACATAGCAGTTGTGCCATTATGATTGGATTAGTGGATTTAATTATGTGAATGACTATACTAATTTTCCATTTTGATAGGCATCATCTCCCTAGTCTCTGATAACAGAGACCTTCCATAATATTATCTGGAGCACAGTGGTATCAGAATGAGCCCTCAAGCACAAATTTAAATTGGACACTTGCAACACAGCCGATGTGCAACTTAGCATATCCCTTGCTCCTCACACTGCCTTTCCAAAGACCTTCTTCACATCTCAGGAGGACACAGGAGAATGGCTTGGGCCAAAATACCCACATACAGTCATCCTCAGATCTTTTCAAGCTCTTCTTAATTTCTCACTCCAGAACTGGATCCAAAAAATTACAAAACAGTCTGTAAAACAAGCTTTCAAAAATCACTAAAAAATATATCAGACTCTCTTTAGGTTTGCCAGGACTGTACTTCCTCTATCAAACGCATTTTGTTCCCTGTTTACACTCTAACATTTAAATACACACCTCATCTCTCAGCTCAGGTTGAATACAATTCAATAGTATTGAATAGTTGCCCCTTCCTTTTCCCCTAAGTGGAATACATCTGTAAATATATATATATGTATATATGTATGTACAGTAAATATATACTTGTATACACACAGTGAGGCAGCAGAATCTTGAAAAATTACCTAACTGCTTACATAATTGCTTACATAGTGGCCTGAATTGTCATCTGAGAACATTTCCCTTTTCTCATTTTCCACACAATCTGGCTTGCTGTAGATTTACAGAACTCAAAATACTTTCTCAAGATGTGATTATCTTTTTCTAGAAAAATGTAGTCCCACCACTTGTTACCCTAATGCCTTCATTTATATCTAATTGCATTGCAATTCTGAGAAAGACACAATTTTTCTTGAAGAATGTGCCCTTGCATGCCCAAATATGCATCAACGTTCACTTGTACAATCATATATACATAGTTCACTAGAATATCTGAACCAGGCATGAGCTCCAGAGTAATTGTCTTCTGGCATTAATTTGTTTTTCAGTCAATAATAAATAAGACACAAAGTGTGGCTGATGTCATCAGAGTTCAAAAGTTTCACCCCTTCAACTGAGCTGTCAGGTCTCTGAGAGAGTCATGCTTCAATCTTGCTGCCAGTCATCTCATCACCAATGAATTTCTATATCCTTCTTTCGACATGTTCAACTCACAGAACATATTATAGAATATACTAAGGTAATGAACATGTGGTATATAATATGTTTTAATATATGAAGGCTTAGCAATTTGAGAACTAGTACTCAGCCTTATTTTGGCTACTTCTGTTTCTTACTATTCTCTCTCCAGGGTTTTAAATAATGTCTGCATGAATCTTTCTCTCTCCCTCTCCCTCCCTCCCTCTCTCTCTCTCTCTCTCTCCAAAATCATATCCTGTCTTAGAGCTGGCAGGAAATTCCTAGAGGTAAAAATAAAGCATATATTTTTAATCTTAACCCAGTATGATTCAGTACACAGCCACACAGCTCTTGTACTCTTCTCAAAATTGCAATTTTCTGATTAGTTATAAAGCAAAAATAAAAAGATCCAATGAAGTTCTTCTCAGAATCAGAGCTGGAATTAACAAGTGTCATTATCCTTTCAAAGCACAATGTATTTTTATTGTTGAGATAGGCTCAAAGTATAAAATAATTTGTACATCCCCAAGTGACTTGTAGACAATTTAGTTTCCAAGCAATAATCAAAGTCAATAAGGACAATCTGATAATTTTGATTCAGACCTGAACTCCAATATTGGATGTCCTGATGAGCTTCCCTTATCAAGAGCACATCAAATGTTGTTTTAGTATTAGAATTTAGCATTAGAATTGGCTTTTACCCAAAAGCAGAAACATGTTTTTGTTGTTGAAGCTCTGAAACTGCTGGTACAAAGCAGCAGAAATATCCCACTGTTGTGTGGAAGGAGCTATGCCAATGAGCACATGAAATACAGGCTAGGAATTGTCCATCTATGAAAAAGGAAAAGGCTGAGTAAGATTCCTGGATAACCCACCTCAGCACTGGATTCTATCACCTCCTTTGCTTTTTTTCACCTGTGGTGAAGAGCAAGAGAGGGAGGAACAGGATAACAGGAAGGGAAAAGGCATCTCTTGTTAGTAGCACATAAACTTTTCTTTCAGAATTGCAGGAAATACTTAAAACTATGTTGGGTTTTTACCCTCTGTACAGCTCAAGTATGAAGTTTGGTGAACCCAAGGAATCATCTGCACAAGTTTTCTTCAACCTTTCCTGTAATGAATGCAACATTTCAGATTCTTGCTCTCAGCTTTAGCACCCAGCTTTTCTAAATAAATAGGATACTGCGTTTGTCTAGGGCATAGATAGCTAAAACCAAGTGATGTCAGGCCAGCCCTCATCCCTCATCTTCTTTCAGTTTCAAATAGTGTTAGAGGATCATTGTGTTCAAACTACAAACAGAAATAGTTCTGAGAGAAAGACCCATGAAATGGAGACCTCTGCCTGGAAAAAAGCCCCCATCTTGATATTTGCCAAAGTTCTAGTTCTACTGATCCAAAGTAAAGCTACTCTGCTGCACCATCTAGTGACAATGAGAATTGCACTTGGGACAATTGGTTTAATTAAAATATTACCCCTTTCCTCCAGCCTTATCTTTCATTAGTTACAGGGTTAAATCCCAGTGCCTTTGAAGCCACAGGAGACTTCCTGCTATCTTCAGTAGGCTGAAGATATCATTAGTGCTCCTAAAACCCTTCCAGTAATGTTGAAGGAAGAAAAAAGTTCTCCTAATTCCAGTGATTCTTTCTGGCCATAGTACCACCATTCTGTGCAGAAATGATGCTGAAGCTCAAAGTCCTGGTGGAAATACAAACCTTCCCAAAGCTGTGGTTGCTCAAATCTCAGATTTTGCTTTGGGAGACTCCAAGGGTCATTAACTGCAGTTCATTTTACCCTGGCCATTATATTAGAGGTGATACAAGTTTTGCACAAGGAGGCCTGTTTCTTTTATTGCACTCTCTTTATCATCAAACTGAGACACACAAAATACTCTCACTTGGATGGAGGTCTGCCTATTTGTAACTTTGAGACAGAGCTTCCTCAGAACACGCAGTACCCCTAGTTAGAGATAATAGCTTTTTTAGGGCTTAGCATTTGGCTTAGTTCAATGGAAAGTCCTTGATTTTCTATGGGATTTTTCGTCTGTCAAAGTTATTCCACAGACAGCTGGATTCTCTAGCTTTCTCTGGACATCACATCAGGATAGTTTTGATGATGACAGGGCCATTGGATAAACAGCTGGCTCTGCACAGTTTATATGGCCAATATAAGCACATTTAATTCATATATCTCACTCCGGATTTTTCTCAGCTTATTGATTATAATCAGCTCATAAAAAATATATAATTTTTAAAATAGTTGGTTCTACAAATTTCCCCAAGTGTGTAGAAGAGGTGATTTGCTACAGGGCTGTTTCATGGTTTGCCTAGCACTAGGAGTGACATACACTGGGGATTGGCTAGGTGGCACTGGTGCATACTTATGTGGCACCACACAGATGTGACTGTTTATAAGGGGATATTTGTTGGTTGTATTTCCTGGCATGTAATTGTTCATCTGGAGCTTGATGGTGCTATTGCTCTGTACTAATTATAGCACTGGTAAGGAAGAAGAATGCTTATACTTAGTTCTCCTTGAATCTTTCACCCTGACTTCCCTTGGTTTTAAGCTGGAAGTTTGCTACAGGAGGAAAGAAATCAGCTACTTCAGATACTACAAGCCCACTGCTTCAGTGCTGATGGTTTCTATGTCTTTTATACATTTCTAAATATCCAACACATTCTGCAAGTTTTGGCTCTGTATTATTTTTCCACACCTGAAGTACAACCAAGAGTAGACAGAGCAGCACTCTTGGCTCTGTGCTGTTGTATGCATATCAAAAGGCAATAGTGAGTACCCAAAGCTTCCCTCTCTTGTTTTGTTTTGTTTTTCTAGGAATAGTAGTGATTTTTATTACAGTGATATCTCAAAGATAAGTTGTTCTCTACAACTCAAACCTCTTCCATAATATGAAGAAACCGATTTCTCCAATTCAGAGACAGCGAATCTACCAGCTAAAGCTTTACTGTGCCACTGCAGGAGCTTGTCCTGATGTCATAAGGGACTGATTAGAACAGTTGGCACTAATTCCATGTATCTATCACAGCCAGGTAGAAGATGAAGATATGTATGATATCTGTATGCAATGGCATTATCTCTGCTGGGTGTCTCTCGCTCTCTCACTCTCTGTTGCATCTGTGACCCATGGAAAGGGATTGCCTTTGTATCTAAGAGTATGGCATGTGCTGGACTTTCACCTGAATACAACCTCTGGGAACTAGAGGAATATACATGAATATATAATAACAATAAGTCATCATTCAAATTCAGCAAATGGAGAAAACAGTTAAAGGCAAGCCTGCATGAGTGATTGCTGCTGAATGCAGAACAAACTGCATGGAAAACTACAGTCAGGAGGAATCCTTAGACGGGCCTGCAGAATAATTCACTTTCTACTCCTCAAAATAGCATTTGCACTGTTCCCATACACCAGAACTAAACTGAATTTTAAGGAGGTTGGAATTACAGTTCTGTAGGATATACCCCAAAAAGCATGGAGTGGTTTTGCATTAAGGATAGGACTGAGTGGGAGACAGAGGAAGAAACACATTCAGCTGCCAGCTTCCTGCTGCCAAAGGGAAGCACAGCTGCCTGGTCTACTGAGCCACGAACAGCATTTTGGAAACAGGACACTCATTGACACTGTAGCAATCACACACTCAGGTCTCCATGGGGCACCCCGGGGTCCCCTCTCATTCCCTGACTTTGAGCCAGGTGCTGAGCTGTGCTCTGGGGACTCTTGGGAAGTGATGGTGCTATGGCACATGACATGAGAGAAAAGGAAATTCCTCATAGAACATAACTTGACAACAGCACAATCTCATCTCCAAATGAGCAGCTAAAATGCTATTCTGTGGCAGCAAAGTAATTATTTGTATTTTTTAATATCTGCAATGGTCTAATACTCCCCGGAGTACAGCCTTACATAGTGCACCCACACAGCTACACACTTTCTCCATGCTCCTGAGCTCTGTATTTTGAACTCTGCAAAATCCTTTCCTCCAGTTTTGCCAAAGACAAGCTGACCACATGGAGCTGTTTTAAGGTCCTCATGAGCTGTACTGTTTCTGTCTTTGCATTCCTCCCTGGCTTTCTCCAGCAGTGATAATTTTTGAGGCTGTTTACAATCTCCCTCCATACTTCCTTCTTTCAACATCTGGAGGTCAATTCTTGCCCCCAGCCCATGATGCCAATGTCAATCCTCTGTGCCTTAGATTTTGAATAAATGTCTCTGCTTTTCCAAACTGTCTCTACAGTCTGGGAAACTGTAAAAACTCCTCCAATTTAAAGGAGTCTGCTCATAAGTTTGTGCAGAGGTGCTTCTGCAAAGCTACCTCTTCTTGTCAGTGAGAGAGTTTATATAGGTAATGAATATATGAGATAGAATTACCCATCAAGTAATGATTTACAAAAGCCATAAAGGAGAAATTTAATTTAAATAATACTCTATGTAAGTGTGGTGTAATAGAGCAAAAAAGCCATTATCTGAGACATTACTGTTAAGATTCTGCCAGTCCATATACTGTATTATTATGAAATAATGACGTTGGTAGGCTGAAAAACTAGCTGGTATCTACTTTTTTTAAAAAAATAATAAGGCTAACCTACTTCTGGTAACTTACACTAAGAAACCAAGAGGACTTTTACAACATTGCCTCTCAGAGACTCTCCTGCTGTGGTGAAAACCTACAGCTTAAGCCTTTAATTGACTTTGTTGTTTGATTAGCATCAGTGCATCATTCTGACTCATCAGGTGATGTGAATGGAGGAAAATAAAACCAACCCCTCTTTCTCTTTGCAACATGGAGAACTATTTCCTTCAACTAGAAGGGATTACAAGTTCCAAAGAATTAATCTCTAAAGGAAATACAAATACAAAGGTGAAGGACACACTGTTTGTACATATGTGAGCTTTCAAGGGCTTAATTATGAAAATATAACATTACATGCAGAGTAAAAGTATGACAAACACAACTGTTCATAACCACCAGTCCTTCAGATCCTGTGTAAAATTTTCCAGAGCATTAAACTTCTTGCAATCAAAAGGAACATATTTTTTGTGTTATGAACTTCTATTTAGTGATAGAAGATGATGTCATAAATCTGGAAAATCAGTCCAAGACTCACTGGCATTTGTAGCACCCATGGGAGAGACATCAGCCCAGGATAAAGATTACTTAAGACGTCTGCTGTGGTACATGGGCATGCCTGATTCAAAACTAAATTTTGCCAAGGGTTATACTAGATGGACAAAATTTCCTTGCAGTAGCCTATGACCATTAAATGAAAGCATAAACCCAACCCAGAGCATGCTGCAGCACTCACTCAGGCATGTAGATTGGCAGATGTGATCACTTTATATTCTTTACTGGGACTTACCTCAAGAAGTGCCAGATTTGTTCTAAATTATGCAACAGTTGTGGAACCCCTGCAGGCATTAGCACATGATAACTTTAGTTTTTGTGGACAACTCTTTCCAAGTCTTGTTTTCAAATAGTTCAAGAACTGAACTGTTAGAAATTAGCACTTCCCTTGGACAATCCCCTTTGTAACTGTAGATGCTTCACACT